>CAKNYM010047686.1:0-23612 GCA_932195095.1 Andricus curvator
GAAGTCGTATGCGAAGTGTAATGCGACGTTGCCGATATGTCAAAGTAGTGAATCGGCCAATCAAATGCTGAGTAGAGAAGTAAGTGTGAAACATAATTATATCATTTTGCCGCGCATTCTAAAGTTCAAGGCATTTAAACATTTGCAGTTATTTGTAGTGATGATCGCACATGTGAAATGAGCAGCTTGTGTTTTCACCCTGGCGAAAGTATCAGATAGGAATTCCTTCCGAATCATTCCAGAATCTGTATCCGAACTAGGGTACTATATTAGACAGGAATATGCAACTGCCATATTGGTTCCTGGACAGTTTGCGGGAAACAATGCGATAAGCAAGTCGTGTGTTTTAGTTAAAAATTAAGTTTAGAATATAATAAAAATGGTCTGCTGTAGTGTTCCGTTTTGTAAAAACAGAAACGAAGATGGATTCAAACTAAATCGTTTTCCACTAGTACAAAGAGAAAGACTGTCAATATGGATTATAAATTGTAGACGCGACAAATAGTACCGAATTATAATTCAAAATTATGCGAAGTAAGAACTCATATTTATCATTAAAACAATTTAATTTAAATATCTGAAGTCTGAAGCTTATGGTTATATGCCATTAAATTGTCTGTGAGCATTTTTTTGGTATGTTAAAGCGAAATAAGATCCGCAAGAAAGTAAGGTTAGAAACCCGTTTTTCTACAGCACGACGCACGTTAACCACGCAAATAAAAAAGACGGATTTTGAATTTCGCGGGGAACCAAGATTGCAGCTTGCATATTCCCATCTAATATAGTACCTTATCCGAACCAATCTGAGTTAATTCGAACCAAGCCGAAAAAATGTCTACATTTCGTTCGATCCAAATCGGTCAAAAATTAATCCGACTCAATCCGAACCAAATTTTCAATCCGAATTAATCCGAACTCGGATTGACCTAAAACGATTATCTATCCGAATGAATCCAATTCAATCCGAACTCGGATTCATTCGGATTGGAAATTCAGTGGATATAAATCCGAGTGCGGATTGATTCGGATTAATTTGGATTGAAACTTTAGTTCGTTTTGGAGTTCGAATTGAACCGAATTGAGTCGGATTAATTTTTAAACGATTTGAATCGAACGAAATGTAGAAATTTTTTTGGATTGGTTCGAATACAAATTCCGGAATGATTCGGATTGGTTCATAAGGAATTCCTATCCGATACTTTTGCCAGGACATGACATATTTATCATATTTATACAAATATTTATACAGATAACTCAAAAGGATCATCACGTTTATGAATTCTTATTCTATTATATGCATATCTTGTTGCATCATCTAACAGCTCAATAACGTTTACGTTAATTATCTCTCGTAACGTCATGATTACATGACAGCAGAATTCTATAAGTTTTATTAGGTTATGTTATTCCTCATATCTTTCTCCACCTGCCACCATGATGCTTCCCACTTTCACAGATTTTACTACTTTCGCATACGACTTTCAGTTTCGAATGCCTCTAACCCACTAGTTGCAAAGTATTCGAAAATTTTCGTATACGAAACCGAACGAACGAGTCGAGAATACCGATTTCATACTACTCGACTATTTTCGTATACGAAAAACCGTCGAGTGAACTCAAGAATAGCACCCCTGAGTAGTGATGGGCACTGCTCGGCCTGACTGTGGTAATACCTGACTAGGGTACTATATTAGACAGGAATATGCAACCGCCATATTGGTTCCTGGACAGTTTGCGGGAAACAATGCCATAAGCATGTCGTGTATTTTAGTTAAAATTAAGTTTAGAATATACTAAAAATGGTCTGCTGTAGTGCTCCGTTTCGTAAAAACAGAAACGAAGATGCATTTAAACTTTATCGTTTTCCACTAGTACAAAGAAAAGACTGTCAATATGGATTATAAATTGTAGACGCGACAAATGGAACCGAATTGTAATTGAAAATTATGCGAAGTAAGTACTCATATTTACCAATGAAACAATATAATTTAAATATCTGGGATCTGAAGCTTATGGTTATATGTCATTAAATTGTCTGTGAGCATTTTTTTGGTATGCTAAAGCTAAATAAGATCCACAAGAAAGTAAGGTTAGAAACCCGGTTTTCTACAGCAGGACGCACGTTAACCACGCACATAAAAAAGACGGATTTTGAATTTCGCGGGGAACCAAGATGGCAGCTTAACCTGACCTGTCCGGTCATGACGGTAAAAGTTGGTAGAACGTGGTCAGGCCCAAATACCTCCATCAGGAAAGTTTCGTTTATAGAGAAAAGTGGTTTAGTTGTTAGGATATACCCTAAGCTAAACTTGTACACAAAGTTTTTCGATTCTAAATGTTCCAGTTATTCTCAAAATAATAAAAATGCCAAAAAGCTGAGCATAGCAGATGATATTTCTACAGTTTCGCGTGAGTTTCGAGGGGAATTTGAAAATGACACTTTACAAATTGACAAATTACATTGAAAATCTGTTGCATTTATTAAGTAGTATTTGAACAATAATAGTTACTAGTGTGCTAAGTTATTTTAAATAACACAAAGGGGGGTCTGTGAGACCTATGTGTTTTTTTTATTTGTTAAAGTGATGAAAAAAATGTGGCAAAATTTTACATCATTCAACCTTCTACTTTATGAATCAGTCGAACAGTAAGAGGAACAAAGTTTTTTTCAAACAAATTATTGCATATAAACAATTAAAAATAGGGAATATGTAGGATATTGTTTAAACAATTACAACTTTGCAATAAATTAATTAAATGTTAATTATAAGCCATGAAATTAAATCTGAACGTGCAAAATTAAAAATAAAGTAAAGAGAAATATGCTATTGCAAAAAGAAATGCTTAATTTTTATGCATATTCTTAATGGAAAATAGTTATCTATGGGAAAAACGTTTTTTGATGAAAAATACACAATTTATTTTAGTTGAATGCACATTTATTCATAAGAACGTTGTGAAAAGTAAAAGATGACTTATAAATCTTTTTTTTAAATATAATTTACACGACTTGCATAAAAAAATGGCCTTTAGGCTTATATGCACTCCGCACAGCAACTTATTATGTGCTCATCACACACAGGTTTCTTACACCCAACGCAACAAAACTGAGTTTTTCGATCTTTGAGCTTGTCGCAAACCTGATACCTTTTTCGCTGTTTCAATTTGTCGGTTCGCGAAGTACCCGCAGTTGCATTATCTTTGTAGCCCAAAATTTCCCGGATATTACCACTTATGATTCTAGGTAAGCCCGTCTTCTGCAGCCGATCTCGTAAATACGGTTTGATCAATTTCTGTTCGGGGACGAAGAGACTGCTCCACTTGCTCTGCGCTACGCTGTGCCATTTCGAACGCTACAAAAAATATTTTAAACATTATAAAATCACATGAAACTTTATATAGAGTAAAGTAGGGTCAAAATAACTGAAAAAATAGGAAAATTTTTTTTACTTACTTGCTCAAAAAGTATACGATCACTGCAAAGGGGGGTCTCTGAGACCCGACGCGAGGTTCAACTGCTTGGGCCCGTTTCTATTTTCCGGTTATATTCCCTAAATGAAAATACTGTTTTTTTTTTCTTTAAATTACATAAAATTATTATCTTATTATTATGGATTTAGACTTATGAGTAATTTTTGTGAATAGTTTATTAGTTGTTATTATTTATATGTGAAGAAATTCAATAAGGCAATTATTATAATAAAGAAGTTTTAGCGCTTTCAGTCATATCCACACATAAAAGAGGAATAGATTATCAATAGAAAAGGTAGCAAAGGTTATTTTTGTAGCAAATAATCTAAAAAATGTTAACAAAACCATCAATGCATTCAAAAAGGAGAAAAAGGAAAACATAGACGATGATTATGAGGAAACTTTTGAGGAAGAGGATTTTTGTTACTGGTGCTCATTCTATCAGTCTGATTAATAATAAATAAAATCTGTAAAATACGACGATTACACAACATTCACTACTAAATTAACATTAAATCTTAAATTATTTAAAATAACAAAATACCTTTTCATTCTTCAAATTTTATAGACAAATAAAGACATAATTTAAATTTATTTTTCATTTACCTGACATTAAAATTTAAAATATTTTTTAAAATTATTTAGTTTAAATTATTTAGAAAACATTTTTTAATACATGTATACATGAGTATGTATACATAATTTATATATATATATATATAATTGACTTACGCAAATTACTACTAAATGTAAATTAATAATTAAATTTGTATCTACATTATATTACAAGTGAGAGAAAAAAACAGTATTTTCATTTGCGAACATAACCTAGAAGATACAAAGTATTCACCTTAGCGTTTAGGGATAAAATTAATAGAATTTTGATTTAAAATAACTTAACATACTACCAACTATTATTTAAAAATATTTCTCAATAAATGTGACACATTTTCAATGTAATTTGTCAATTTATAAAATGTCAGATTTAAATTCCCCTTGAAACTCCCGCGAAACTGTCAAAATGGTCTGCTATGCTCAGCTTTTTGACATTTTTATTATTTTGAGAATAACTGAAACATTTAGAACCGAAAAACTTCTTGCACGAGTTTAGCACAGGGTATGTCCTAATAACTATACCACTTTTCTCTTTAAAAAAAAACTTTCCTGATGGAGATATTTGGGTCTGACCGCGTTTTACCAACATTTACCGTCATGACCGGTCAGGTTTTGGTCATGACTGTGAAATACCGAGCAGCGTCCATCACTAGTCCAGAGACAGTGTGGCAAACTAGTGTCATTCTTGCTGATTGGCTCAGTTTTCTGATACATATACTATACATATATAGTATATATATACTACGCTATAGATAAAAACAATTTAAAATGGCGGCATCCAGAGACACTGTCTCTGCACCCTCTGTAGTTGACGGTACGGAGGGTCCAGAGACAGTGTGGCAACCTAGCCGGATACCGCCATTTTAAGGCCAGATGCCGCCGGTTTAAGCAACTGGTTATGTATACTATACTATATATCTATATTATGTGTATAAGAAAACTGAGCCAATTAACGAGAGGTACACTAGGTTGCCACACTGTCTCTGGACCCTCTGTAGTTGACGGCATCGACATATAATACTAGACCGCTAGCTACGGCTAGGAACGGCACCTTCAGATGTGGAATACGGAATAGAAAGAGAGGCAAGATCGAGAAAATCGACCTGTCTTTTTCTAAGGATGGTGATTGGCTCTACTAATGTTCCATCTGCTTTCATTAGAAAAGGATCGATCCACCAATCACCATCCTTAGAAAAGGACAGGTTGACTTTCTCCATTTGTGCTCTCTTTCTATTCAACTTCTGACGGCCGTAGCTAGCGGTCCATACTATATGTCGATGGTTGACGGTCACGAGTTATTTGGCGCGAAAATGTAAGAAATTTGATTTTTTAGCCAAAATTATAGTTCCAATTTCTGGGCTTCTTTCCCACCAGGAGAATATCTCCGCTCATCCTGGGGTGGGATTCCGATGCCTCATTACGATCGGATCTCTCCTTCTACCATATGAAATATAGACAAGGGGCGATAGAATTCGAAACGATTATTCTGAAACTGCTCTTTCTATCGTATGAGGTAGACAGAAAGCGTCCAATGATGTTCGAACGACAAGTCATACTTATCGTTTCGAAATGATCTAACCGTCTCTGCCTACCTTACACGATAGAAAGAGCAGTTTCAGAAAGATCCTTGTTCAACCTTTGTTGACTAAAATTACCGGTAAAGGTGAACGAATTCAAGAAAGTACTTTGACACAATGCATTTATCCTCTTTTTCATTGATTCACAAGAAATCACTTTTATTAGTAATTTAAAAACAGGTGACCGAGGTTACAAATTAAAGGTTGTCCACAAAAAGATCACAAAAAAATCACTAGTTGAGATTGTTAACAAATGATCACATAGCTCACACTTAACAGTTGATTACACATAGTTCACAAAAAAATACAATTTGTATTTAAAAGAGTTTAGCGTTAATACTCGAACTTATTTACTATGTATCATTCTAAAGTTTATCGACACACATAACAAAAAAAAAAGGAAAGTAATTGAAAGTTCATCTTATAGTCCTTTTTCACATGAACGCTTTTTAACAGAGAGATAATCTATCAACACGTTTTGTTTAAAGAGCGAGACTCCACTGAAAGAGAAGCTTCTGGAGATGGTCCACGAGGTTACATTGCAGGCTATCGGGTTAACTCAGAGCCTGGCAAGGGAGAGATTTGTCAGAACCTCGTGAACGAGAGTAGGCTTGTCCAGAAGCGCCCACAAAATGCAAGAAAGGAGTCTCGACCAGTAAGAAAATTGATACTTTGTAACGAGATGAACTAACAATTCCCTTTCTCACTTTGATAGAAACTTTAGCAACTCAAAATTAAACTATAAGGTACAATGAGAAAAAAACTTTTTGGCATCGCGTTCGCGATCTTTGGTTTGCGACTAAAAAGAAACGCTCAGAAATCGATACGGATCAAAGGCTGAAGGACTACTGACCCCCAACGCAGGGCGCAACTACGTCGAGGGAGGGTTCCAGCATCTTCCCAAAGAGAGTGAGCGAGAGGGCCCAAAAGAGAGACCGATATCAAGAGTGGCCGAGGGTGAAGGAGACAGCCATGTGGCCAGAAACTGACGCCGTGACAAAATACGATGTAGTTATAAGAAACTACCACGCAGTTAGGAATTTTGAGAGAAACCTGGCTATCTTCTTTCCCCTTTATTTCTCTAGCGCTAAGTTAAATTCTCAATTTAACATTTCCGCCCGCCTTCGTTAAATTGATTTAACGAAAGATCTACAAAATATTTGTGTCGATGGGTAGAGGACTTATCATGGTGATCGGTCGCTTGAAGGTAGATGTCTGCGTTTTAATGGTCACCACTCGAATGTGCCCATCCTTTCCTGGATGGACTTCCAGGATTCGACCTAACGGCCACTTGGCCGGCGGATATCTCTCGTCTATAACGAGAGCCGAGGAACCTTTTTGTAGAGAGGTTGAAGGCTGGTTCCACTTGTAGACAGTTTGGTAGCGTTGCAAGCACTCTTTAGACCACTTGGTCCAGAAGCTATCCAGCATCTGCCTCAGGAGCTGCCATCGTGAGAGACTTATACATTCCAAGGAAGGCTCAGGAATAATAGCCAGTGGACCTACGATCAGGAAGTGCCCTGGTGTGAGAACTCCGAGGTCGTCTGGGTCCTCGGTAAGAGAACAGAATGGTCTGGAATTAAACACAGCTTCAATTTACGACAGCAAGGTGTTCATATCTTCATAAGTCGTCGGAGGCAATACTTCACCTATTTTACTCCAGCCTCCCAATTTCCTCCAAAGTGAGGAGCCGCTGGTGGATTGAAGAACCATTAGGCTCCGTCATTGGCCAATAGTGTTGACAATTTGCCAAGCAGCTTCGAAAATGAGGAGAATAGAGCTCGGAGTTCCGAGTCAGCACCCTTCAGGTTGCTCCCGCAATCGCTGCGGAGGGTAGCACAAATTCCACGTCTTGCGGTGAATCTCTTGTAGGCTGCGATGAAGGAATCTAATGTGTAGTCGGTGAACAATTTCAGATTTTCTTTCTCCGGAAATGGAAACTTTGGGGGGAGGGGGGTGAATTGCCTTATAAGGTATAAAGATACCTCTCTTTCTTTTAATTCTCCTTGGCTGTGATGTTTTTGTCACCTGTGACGAAATTCGATAACAAACACGGTTCGTTTCTCGAAGTCAAGGAGAACTATGACAGGCCTCGAGTGCGCAAAAGAGACTATTGTCGAGAATATGAAGTTCCAGTATATGAGGCACTTCTCATTTTCGACAATTGACTCTATTTCCCTAGGAGCGTTTGGCGGAGCGGTATCAGGGCTAATGCCGTAAGAGTGACAGAAATGGTAATACAGTACCCTCTCACTTATCGCTAAAGTCTGGAACTGGGATTCGTGTTAAGTGAGTTACTACACAACATCAAAAATCGTTCACCCCTTGCGCTTTATCCTCATATCTGATTGGCTGAGAAAATCGAATCTATTCAAAAAAGTTAATGTCAAAATTTTACAGTTGAGTATACAAGTAGGAGAGAATATACACTCTAAAGACTCTCGGTAAAGGCCGCTTTTTTCAAAACAATTCTATTTTTCATGTTAAAATTAAAAGAAATAGATTTTCCTCGACTTTATTCAGGGGCGAACATACCGTATACGAAATAGTTTCAATGAAATAATACTTTTTTTACAGTGTTAACAAGAATGTTGATTTTCAGTCAATTTCATACCCACTAAAGAATGTTGTAACGTAACTGACTAAATTTTCGCGTGAAAAAATAAAAAACAGTAAAAGTACAACTTAATTTGCACAATTCATTGAATTTGCCTATTTAAGGGAGACTATAACCAAACAAGAAGAGGTGATCGAAGAAAGCGCACTCCAGCTGCATCATTTTGATCTTTCAATTTAACCTTTGTATTTTATTTTCAACCTATTTGTAATTATCTAAATAAAACTCAATTAATTTATAAAACTAAAGTTCATGGTTAATTAATTTATTTTTGTAATCGGTAGTTATCCTTATCCCAGTTTTATAGTTTACATTAGAATCTAAAACGAGGAACCATCATTTAAATTAATAAAATATAAGGTAAGTTATGTTTCTTGGGACGTAACATAATTAATTTCAAGAGAATATTTTTAAAAAATTCAAATAATTTCTAAAATTGTCAAAAGGGAATCTGCAACATTATATTTTATTTATGCTGTTATTATTTATGTTGTTTATGTTTTAGTTATGTGTAATTTATTGAGGATTTGAATTACAAATTTTCCAAGCTTTAATTTTATAAGTATTTAATGATTATTTTAGTTTTATTATTCACTTAATTATTTAATTTAAAATAAAAACTTTTACGTATCATACAAGACTAGTCAATCAAACAACTAATTTTATCTAATTTTAATTTTTAAAGTTTAAAATTCAAAAGAGTTCCACTTTCAGTGTTTTAATTTGCAGTTTAGTTTTTAAAAGTTCAAATGACAACATTTTTACCTTCAAGAGTTCGAATATTTTTATTTCAATGACCGTGAAAAATTATTGTGAACCAGGAATAAACCGGGAAATCACCAAAAAAAATTTTCCTGTATTAAAACGGCCACCCTGAATTGCCTATTCAGTAGAAAGTTTCAATTGATACCAAATTGATAATTGTAGGACGTGAGAATTCATTTTTGATTTTTACAGTTGTGGCAAAAACCAATTTCATATATTTTTCATTTTTTTCAAGGTGGATTATCATTATATTGATATATTTGTGCAATTCATGAGGGCGAAAGGGGGTTATGCAATCCTCTTTTTTATTTCAGCGGTCAAAATACCAACTTCGTCAATAATTCTATACTTAACACTTTTATGATGCACTCCTTTGATTATCGCAATCTTAAAAAACTCTTTTTGTAAATATAAGTAACTCTTTTATAAGTATAATTTTTTCACAGCGCGAAAAAAATTGCCGGTTTCAAAAAGAAAACAAACTCATAACCTGCTAAACATACTTTATTCTGTTTACTGTCAAAAGTTGTCTCACTCGCTTTTTTTCTGTGCGTGAGAAGAGGACATGTTGCGCTTGCGCACTCATAGAAGAGTGATTACGACTTACACGCCTAGCACTTACGGTGCCGTCGCTCCTAGTAGATCCGAAAGAGTTTCCCATGACAGTTCGGTCTCCTTATTATTCCTTCGTGGGTCATTCCAGCCTTCGACAAATCTAGTAATATTGTAGTAATTCTATAGTAATATTTTACATTAGAGGAAAATTACTAACAGATAACTGATGGTGGACTCCCATGGACTCCTTGAAGCGGATGATATTGTCAGTATCTTCGTTCAACTCTAGTGTTTTCGGGATCTTGTATACCTCTCTCCAATAGGTATCTACCTCCTTGGGCTTAGGTGGATTTTGTACAGAAACAGGGAGATCGCTGAAGAGGCGCGATGGGTCAGCGAGAAACTGTTGATTCTCCCTGATCCATCTCTCCCTCTTCTGTATTCTCCTTCTTGCGTCAGATAACAGCCGTATTTTCTCAACAATATCCTGCTTGATTGTCAGTAGCTTTGACTTGTTCAGTGTGTGATTCAAGATCCTTAGTTCTTGGGCGAACTTTCGAACCCTTTCCGCGAACGGTCTACCAGATGTTATGTAGTCAATCACACATTGAACACGGGACGCATTCTGTCTTGCCCATCCAACCTTCTTGTTCAGTTGATGCAAGCATCTTTTGGTCTTTTGATCCATCGTCGGTTTTAGCCTTCGATTTGAATCAGCCAAAGCTCTCGCAGCACCATAAACTGAGCAATTGATGGTCCAGAGGTCGGACTCTTGCAAGATATCTCCGCGATGGGAGGCATCCATTTCAGCCAGATCTTGGGGCTTAGGAGCAACTTGCATGTTAATGTTCCTCCTTGTCCTGAAACCGCGATCATCTCTCAGAAGGTGCCTGCTTTCCGCGGTTGGTCTGAATGTCGCTTCCTCATCTTCGTCTGCAGCTTGATCAAGCAGCGGTTGGGGAAGCGCTCCGCGTACAGATCCATTTTTTCGGAGATAGTCGGCTTGATTTCGCAAAGACTGATGCGAAACGTGCTGAAGCGCTGGGTGTTTCTGGCCCCACTGAGTCTGCATACGCGCCATAAAGCCTCGGTGAACAGGGATAATGTTGGCATCGTAGCAGTCTAGCAAGTCAGCCTTGAGTTGATCCGTCCACTGAATGTGGGCGTTTCGCCGTTTCTTCGTCATCTTTCCATCTAAATTATTTTCAGCACCCCGAACTCTAGGATGACCGGCATTGTTTGCCGACCCATTGTCGGGTGCTCTGCGCGTTCGGTCGTTTTGAACCGCATCTACAACTTTTTGGTGGTCTCATTGTTGTTCCCACGAGCAGCTAGGGAAAGGGTTTGTCCATCCTTGTAGAGCCCCACGTGCAAGGATAAGGCTGCATACTCTGAGAGGTCGCCCGGTATCCCAGAGTCACCGTTTAAGACACCTCACCTAGGTGCCATTCAGTTTTCGGTACGGTTGCTACGCCTCCGCTTAGGGGTTATTCCTTCGGGACCATCCCTGGACAATTCTCCGCGACTGCTTATTAATTATTGTAACCATATTCAGCAGAAACCTTTGGTACAGGGACCCTGTATCCGTAACCCGAGGACGCGTTCGGTGGCTTTGTCACAGGCCATTCAATTCTATTCCAAAGGAATCGAAACCGAATATAAGTATATATATATTTAAAAAAAGAGTTAAACAACCACCGCAGGGTCCCACTAAGAGCAACTGCCATCTAAACAAAAACAAAAATGGCAATAGCCCCCAGTAGAACCGCGGTAAATCACACCTATGGCTACGTCTCACAACCATCAGAAGGTTGGTCACAGGGAACAACAAAATCACAACGTCAGGCCGGCAAAACCCACGTGTGTCTTGAGGGCACGAAGCGACCCAAGGATGACAGCTTTCTGCATCCATCTTGCAAGTGCCTTGGCATATTTTTGGCCCGCGGGTATGCCTTTCAGGTTACGAACCAGCGATAGTTTCGCACCTCCGAGAGCACCTATCACAAGGACAATTACTTGCACCGAATATTTTGGGTACAGTCGTTGCAGCTCTCTTTTAAGGTCTTGATACCTCTCCTCTTTTTCTTTCTCCTTTGCAGTGATGTTATATTCGAACGGAGCCGAGAATTCGATCACGAATATGGTTCGTTTCTCGAAATCTTGGAGAACGATGTCAGGCCTCGAGTGCACAACGGAGGCTGCTGCCCGACAATCGTATTTCCAGAAAATTTCGCACTTCTCGTTTCGGACAATTGACTATCTCCCTTGGAGCATTCGGCAGGGCAGAGTCGCGACAGACACCGTAAGAGCGACAAAGATGGTAATAAAGCACTCTTAGGGCCGCATTATGTCTATACAGGGTGTCCAAGTATTCAAAATACATATTTATATTTTCTGATTCCTTGTGAAAAACTGAATAGAAAATGATGAATAAAAAAATTTGATTAAATGCATAATTACCGAGTAATTAGGAATTAAAGATTAACCAATAAAAAAATGCGTTAGATGGCCGACAGTCCATGTGCCATCGCTGAGGGTGTGTGAAAATACAAGTTCAGATCGTAATTTTCCCCTCTGTTTATTTTTGTAGGCGGTTTTGACTCTTTGTTGCAACTTCACACTGAAACGAGATTAGAAAATTAAAAAGTATCTTTTTTGTAGCAACCAAATTAGAAAACATTGCTTGACGAGTTAATTACCTTATACTGAAAATGCATTCGTTGTTTGAAATCTGCACAATCCTCCTGAATTCTTAGCATTCCGCAGAATTCTCCCGAGTTCTGTAGAAATAATTACTCTTCAACATTTTTGAATTACCCTGCACGCTTTTGAATACATTGAATTATTTGGAATTTCAAGACTTTTAAATACGAAGTGCATACACTGTCGGTACCCCTTTCCAACACTTCGTGGGGGCGGGAAGGCACTCCTGTGACTGGTCACAGAAATAATGTTGTTCAAACCCCTACCGCTTTCCAGCATTTCGTGTGGACGGGAAGGCATTCCTGTGACTGGTCACAGAAATAATGTTGCTCAAACCCGTTCCCCTTTCCAACACTTCGTAGGGGAGGGAAGGCACCTCTGTGACTGGTCACAGAAATACTGTTGGTCAAAGCCCTATCCCTGCATCTCTCTAATCCGTCTTCTGTGATTAATCCCAGAAATAATTTCAGTTTTACCCCTAATCTTTTATAATTTTTTTTAGTCTGCGAAGTCAACTAGCAAGATGGCCGATATTGAGGATCAAACAGTAGCATTAAACACATGGGTGAAAAATTAATTTTTAAATATTTTTGTCGGCAGTCTAGGCTCTATCCTTAAAATATGGTTTTTACCGGTACCGACAATTTTTTTTACTGATACCGGCTTTGCATACACAACCTTTTAAATACTGTAAATTGCACCGAATTCTACGGAATTCTTCGAATTTTGATACAATCATTGCAGTGTTTCTAATTCTTTTACAATTAGTCTAGCTAGTCTACTGCTAAGCTAGCAGTGAATAAAAATGTACTTGTTAAGTGAATCTCGCAGAATTCTCACGAATTTTGTAGAATTCGCTTCAAAATGTTTTTTTAATTAATTTAAAAAATGTTTAATACTTTTTAACCTATGAGAATACAGATTAAATTATTTGAAATTTAAAGATTTTTAAATTCTCCAAATTCCTCTGAATTCGCTGAATTCTACTAAATCCATCGCAACTTTCGTAATTTTTACCCAATAAGTCAGGTGAAGTTGACGGACTAGCCACCAGTGAATGTACATGTTCTCGTCTTTTTAATTCCGCAAAGCTATGGAAATACGCAATCAATAGTTTAGGAGATGTAGAAAGACTCATAAGTCCCATAAATTCTTCCGAATTTTTCTGATTTCTAATAAAATCATAGCACTTTTCGTAATTATTTTCCAATTAGTCAAGTTAGAGAGTCGGGGTAGGTACGACTAAAGGAAGATACACCCTTTATTTGAATTCCATACAATTCTATCAAATTCTGTAGAAATACATTCGATACTTTTGAATTAATCACAAGATTTTTGAATACTTTTCAAGCTACGATAATACGTATTGAATTATTTGTAATTGAAAGGCTCATAAATTTGACAAATTCCTCTGAATTCTTCAGGATTCTACTAAAGCCATAGCAATATTCCTAACTCTTTCAAAATTATTCAAGTTATTTCGATGGCTTAGCTACCACTGAATGAAGATGTAACTGGTATTTGAATTCTACGGAATTCTCTCGAATTACCTAGAATTCCCCTCAAAAGTTCTGAATTTATTTAAAGAATTTTTAAAAACTTTGAAGCAATGAGAAAAAGCATTGAATTCTTTGGAATTTAAACACATTTAAAGTCTTGCTTTTTATAACCGAAAATAAGGAATAAAATAGTTTACGAGCTTTTAGAAAAGTGTGAATTGTTCAGAATTTACTATCTTGGCTTTTATAAGCGAAAATAAAATTGGAAAATTTGGAAAATTTTAAAATCTTTAAATTTCAAATAACTTAATCTGTATTCAGCGGGATTTTATTAACAAGTACATCTTCGTTCACTGCTAGCTTAGCAGTCGACTCTAACTATACTAATTGTGAAAGAATTAGAAACACTGCAATGCTTGTATCAAAATTCGGAGAATTCGGAGGGATTTACAGTATTTAACAGGTTGTGTATGCAAAGCCGGTACCGGTAAATAAAAGTGTTGAAAAGGGGTAGAGGTTTGACCAGCATTATTTTTGCGACCAGATACAGGTTGGCTTGCCATCCCCACGAAATATTGGAAAGGGGTAGGGGTTTGATCAGCATTATTTCTGTGACCAGACACAGGGTTGCCTTCCCGCCCCCACAAAGTGTTGAAAAGGAGTAGCGGTTTGAGAAACATTATTTCCGTGACCAGACATAGGGGTGGCTTCCCGCCCCCACGAAGTAATGTAAAGGGGGTAGGGATTTGCAGAACATTATTTCTGTGACCAGACACAGCGGTGCTTTCCCGCCCCTCGAAGTGTTGGAAAGGGGTAGGAGTTTGATCAACATTATTTCTGTTAACCAGACACAGAGCTACTTTCCCGCCCCCACGAAGTGTTGGAAAGGATTAGCGGTTTGAGAAACATTATTTCTGCGACCAGACACAGGGCTGCCGTCCCGCCCCCACGAAGTGTTGAAAAGGGGTAGGGGTTTAACCAAATTATTTCGGCGACCAGTTACAGGGCTGCCTTCCCGCCCGCCCCCACGAAGTGTTGAAAAGGAGTAGCGGTTTGAGAAACATTGTTTCCGTGACCAGTCACAGGGGCACTATCCAGCCGCCACGAGCTGTTGGAAGGGGTGAATTTTTTGAATTCCTTGAATTTCGTTAATTCTCTGAATTCCGTGAATTCCTTGAATTTTTTTTATGTATGGTTCAAAAACCGACAAAAAATGGTCGGTACCGGTAATTTTTTTTTAACGGTACCGAAATTTTTTTTTCATCGGTACCGACAGTGTGAATTCCACGAATTCTTGGAATTGAGTGAATTCCGTTCATTCCATAAATTACGCGAATTCCGTGCATTTTGCGAATTCTTTGAATTCCCTGAATTCCGTGAATTCCTTGAATTTCATGAATGTCTTGAGTTCCATGAATTTCTTGAGTTCCATGAATTCCTCAAATTCGAAAGTGTTCGGAGTAATTCATAAATGTTAAAGTAATTATTTCTACAGGACTCGCGAGAATTCTGCGGAATGCTAAGAATTCAGAAGGATTCGACAGATTTCAAACAACGCATGCATTATAAGTATAAGGTAATCAACACGTCGAGCAATGTTTTCTACTTTGGTTGCTACAAAAAAGATACTTTTAATTTTCGAATCTCGTTTAAGTGTGAAGTTGCACCGAAGAGTCAAAACCTCCAAAAAAATAAACGAAGAGGAAATTATACGATCTGAACTTGTATTCTCATACACTCTCAGCGATGGCACATGGACTGTCGTCTATCTAACGCATTTTTTTCATTGGTTAATCTTTAATTTCTAATTACTCGGTAATTATGCATTTAATCAAATTTTTTTATTGATCATTTTCTATTGAGTTTTTCACAAGAAATCTGAAAATATAAATATGTATTTTGAATACTTGGACACCCTGTAGATATACGTAGTTCCTGCGTGGGTCGGACACCCTGGTAGTATGTGTTCTAGGTACTCAGCGTGTGCATGACACGCTCTGCACCTATCACTGGGAACTTCTTGACATAAAATGCGCTCACGGTATGCTAAGGTGGAAATGAAACCGTCCTGGCGTGCGAAAGTAAAACCCTCTGTACCTGAATTAAGCCCTGATGATTTGAGGAAAGCAAAAGTTTGCTCCTTCGACAAGGACTGTTTTTCTACATTTCTGTGAAAGTTTCCGTGCATCTTCTTGTCGAGTAGCTCTTGGTGAAAATTTTCAACCTCTGCTTTCTTCACTTTGGTTTTTAGAAGTGAAGCATCTAGATGAAGTAATGCACTTTCCTCACTTCTGATGTTAAAATTCAGGCCAAGGGTCTCGGCCGCTTGCTCCACGGCTTTGTAAAGGTACTCTCCTTCGCCAATCATCTCATGGTTCCTTACCATCTTTAGGAGAGCATCTCTGCCATTCGCAACGATGTAAGCTGTACTTAGAACAATTCGGTTATGAAGACACTGGAGATTCAGAAGTCCGCGTCCGCCTTGACGGCGTGAAATGTATAATCGCGGAACTAACGAATTGATATGCAAGCTTTTATGTATATGCATGATCTTACGTGTGGTGACATCAAGGGCCTTAAGCTCGTTGTTCGTCCATTGAACCACCCCAAACGAGTAGAGTAGAACCGGGACGGCAAGCATGTTAGTCGCAGATACCTTGTTCAACGCCGATAGATTGGAAGACCAAATCTGTCGAAGAAGATGCTTGTATCTGCTTCGGAGAGACTCCTTCACTGATGTTACGTCCTGAATGCGGCTTCGAGGCACGCCCTGATATGTGTAGGTCTTTCCAGTGTCAAGAGGTCTAATAACACTTATATCCACAAGCTCAGGGTCGTTGGGAACGCCAGTAATATTTCCTTTCTTCAGATTAATTTTGGCACACTTGTCCAAACCAAAGTCCATCCCAATATCTCCTGTGTAGTTCTTGACGATATTTATAGCAGTTTGAAGTTTGCTTTTACCAGAGGCATAGATTTTCAGGTCATCCATATAGAATACATGTGTGATCTTATGCTCGCGCTGATTAGTGTCGTTACAGAGGTATCCAGGAGAATTTTGTAGTGCGAGATATAGAGGCAGAAGTGTGATGCAAAAAAGCAAAGGACTCATGGTATCACCTTGAAAGACACCCCTCTGGAAGGTGACGTTCGTTGTCACACGATAATTTCTAGATTTGATAGTAAATCTAGTTTTCCAAAGAGGCATCAATCTCTCTATGCATCTCACTATGTGTGGATATACCTTCAAGCTTTCCAACAGACAGATGATAAGTCTATAAGAGGTTGAATCGAAAGCTTTCCGGTAGTCAATCCAGGCCATTGACAGGACGCGCTGATGGGCTGCAGCGTCTTACAGACACACCTGTCAATTAGCAGGTTCTCTCGACAGCTTGCTACACCTTTTTTCGAGCCACGTTGTTCGTACATCTCTCGCCATACGGGCTCAATTCGTCGAACAATCCTGTTGTTTATGACAGCTGTAAAGATCTTATACAGTGTGTTCAAACAAGTTATTGGCCTGTAATTCTCTGGGTTGGATAAGTTGCCTTTTTTCGGCAGGAGTATAGTGCGGCCTAACACCAGCCACTGTGGAATGGGCGTGTCCGACTTTGAATATGAGGTGAATATGCGGGCGAAATGTTGGTGTGTAGAAGTAAACTTCTTCCACCAGAAGTTCTTGATACAATCTGGTCCAGCAGCGGAAAAGTTCTTCGTGCCTCAAAGTGCTTTTTTTACCTCTTCGGCAGTGATTGATGGACATTCCTCCTCAGATTTTATCGGCATACGCGCCATAAAGCCTCCGCGAACAGGGATAATGCTGGCATCGTAGCAGTCCAGCACGTCATCCCTGAGTTCATCCGTCCACTCAATGTGGGCGTTTCGCCGGTTCGTCGTCGTGTTTCCATATAAATTATTTTCAGCACCCCGAACTCTAGGATGATCGGCATTGTTTGCCGACCCATTGTCAGATGCTCTGCGCGTTCGATCGTTTTGAACCGCATCTACAAGATTTTGGTGTTTTGGTGGTTTCATTGTTGTTCCCACGAGCAGCTAGGGAAAGGGTTCGTCCATCCTTGTAGAGCCCCGCGTGCAAGGATAAGGCTAGTACTCTGAGAGGTCGCCCGGTATCCCAGAGTGTATATATATGTATATATATATATATATATATATATATATATTTAAAAGTTTGTCATAAGGACAACCGCAGGATTTCGCCGGGAGCGGGTGCTAATCTGAAAAATTGCACCTGCTCCCAGCGAAATCGCGGTAAAATTTCAGCTGTAACCACGTCTCACGACCGTGAGATAGGTGGTTACAGTCTGCGACGAACTCAATACGATGATCCGGCAAAAGTCTCGTGCACCCTGAGGACACAGAGCGACCCAAGGACGACCGCCTTCTGCATTTTCCCCGCAAGTGTCTCAGCATTTTGTTGAAACGCAGGGATGCTTTTCAGGCTATTAACCAGTGAAACCTTGGCACCTCCAAGAGCGCCGATGATCAAGTCGATTAGCTTAACAGAATATTCCGGGTATAACCGTTGCAACTCCCTTATAAGATCTTTATACCTTTCTTTCTTCTCTTTCACCTTGGCTGTGACGTTTTTGTCAGCTGGTGCCGAAAATTCGATAACGAACATGGTTCGTTTCTCGAAATCAAGGAGAACTATGTCAGGCCTCGAGTGCGCAACAGAAACAATTGTCGAGAATATGAAGTTCCAGTATATGCGGCGCTTCTCATTTTCGACAATTGACCCTATTATATAATAATAAAGCACTCTTAGTGCCGCATTGTGCCTTTGGATGTAGGTCGTTCCCGCATGAGTTGGACAATTAGATAGTATGTGTCCTAGATGCTCGGGGTGTGCATGACACGCTCTGCAGCTATCATCGGGAATGTCTTGGCTCAAAATGTGGCGACGGTATGCTAGAGTGGAAATGACACCGTCTTGACATGCCAAAATGAAGCCCTCCGTGCCCGACTTCAATCCGGGTGATCTAAGGAAAGCAAACGTTAGCTCATAAGACATCGACTGATCTTCCACATTTCTGTGGAAGATGCCGTGCATCCTCTTGTCGAGGAGCTGTTCGTGGAAGTTTTTCTCCTGTATATATATATATATATATATATATAGGGTGTCCCAGGCTCAAGTGTACGGACTTATATAGCTGTATAAAAATTAAAAAAATAAATCGAAAATTCCTGTTCCAAAAATCAGTTGAAGTTTTAGTTTTTCAGTTGTTAAGTATTTAAGCTGGACCATTCATGCGTACGATACCGTGTCGAAAGACGAAAATCGAACGGACCTCTTTTTCTAACGTGTGGAGGTAGAAAGAGAGGTTCGTTCGATTTTCGATTCCGAAACAGCATCGGAGTGCCACTGCTGGTTCCGTGCTGGTTCGCGACACCAACGCAACGCATCGCTCGTTCCCAAACTAAGCCCTACTCCTGACGTCTCATTCCCCCCACTCAACATCTAACTAGAGTCTAGGGCGCGGCAGTGACCCCAACTTTGGCATGTAGAGGTACTGCGCCTGCGCTAGCTACGCATTAGAGGAACACGGTGCCACTTATTATTGCAATGGTAACGTGTTGTCGCGTCGTGTTCCTCTTAAGCATCCTAGCGCAAACGCAGTACGTCTAAATGCCAAATTTATATATATATATATATATATATATATATATATATATAGGACTTGCATGTTGTTGGCGGAAGTGAGAACGTGTTTAGTGACAGGTGGTGAGAGAATTTTACTTAATTCGTGAGGAAGGTGTTGGAAAAGGAGGCTCTCGGGATGTTGTTAGGCGTGATCAGAGGGCTGAGGGAGGACGTAAGGGGGGCCAAGGAGCAGATGGAAGGCATGAGGGAGGACTTGAGAATCAGAGATGAGAAATGGGAAAAGGAGGTGAAAGAGCTGAGAGAGAGAGAGAGAGTAGATGGGTTAGAGAGGAAAAGAAAAGAAAAAGAAGTTAAAATAAAACAGATGGAAGAGGAGGTAAGGGTGTGGAAAGAAAGGACGTAAAAAGGCTTGAGAAGGTGGAGGGCAGGACGGAAATGGAAATAGGAGACGGGGATAGCGGGGGCAAGATTAAAGGTATTTGGGAGAGGGTAGGGAATATGATAGAAGAGAAAGTAGGAGAGCGAAGGAATGAAAAGGAGGAGTGGGCGGATAGGGAAAGGATACGGGCAATGGAGTTGAGAATGGAGAGAAAGGAGAAGGCAGACGGGAGAAATAATATTGTGATAAGAGGGTTGAAGATGAAGAGCGGGGAAGAAAGGGAGCGCGTGGAAGCGCTGCTACAGAGCATAGGGTGGAATAAAGGCAGAGTAGGGCAAGTTAAGTTGGAGGGGAGAAAGGAGTGGCGGTTGTGGAGTTGGAGAGCTGGGAAGAAAAGTTGGGGGTAATGTGAAATAAAATAGGATAAAGGATACGGAAGTTTTCATCGATCATGATTTGACAAGAAAGGAAAGGGATGTACAGAGAATGCTGTAGGACGGGGCTAGGAGGGAGAGGATTGAAGGGAGATCGGCGAAGGTAGGATATCGGAAAATAAAAATAGACGAGAAAATGTGGGTGTGGAACGAGGAGAAAGAGGTGTTGAAGGAAGTGCAGGGGAATTTGTTTCGTAGGAAGTAGGGGGTGGGGATAATGCAGGGTAGAGGAGTTGTGAAGGTGCTTTACTGGAACGTAGCAGGGGTAAAGAAGAAGGATGAGGAGTTCTGGAGGTATATCCAGGAATTTGATGTGATAGGACTGGTAGAGACGTGGTTGGAAAAAAAGGAATGGGATAGAATAGAGCCAAAGCTGCCAAGGGGGTATAGGTGGAGACTCCAGGAGGCGGTCAGAGTGAAGAAGAAAGGAAGGGCTAGTGGGGGAATTATAACGGGGGTTAGAGATGGATTAGAGGAAGAAGCTCACGGAGAGGAAGAAGGGGAGGGAGTGCAAATGAGGAAAGTAAAGATAGGAGGGGTGACGTGTAAGTTTGTGACTGTGTACAATAAGGATGGGGTGGAAAGAATTAAAGAAAGGGTGGAAGACCTGTTAGGTGAAAGAGAGGAGGGTATGGTGGTACTGTGTGGGGACTTTAACGCGAGGATGGGGAGGGAAGGGTGCCTTTACAGGGAAGGGGAGAGCTTCGAAAGGAATTCGAAGGATAGGTTAATAAATAAGGAGGTGGAGATTCTAAGGGAATGGATGGAGGATAGAGGCTATGCGGTGGCAAATCGTATGGCAATTGGAGACGAAGAGGGAGAATACACATATGTAGGTAAGGTGGGGGTATCGGTGATGGACTATGTAGTCATTATTATGCAAGGGTGGGAGGAGATGGAGAGATTCGCAGTAGAAGGGAGGGTAGAATCAGACCATCAGCCATTAAGGTTGTGGATAACGGGTGAGACCGGCGGAAGGCAAGGTGAGGAAGAAGTGTCGACAGGGGAGAGGGTTAGCTGGACGAGGGAGGCGATAGAGAAGTATAAGGAGCAGTTAGGGAAGGTACGCTTCGAAGGGGAGACGGTGGAAGAGAAATGGGAGGATTTAAAAGACAAAGTGAAAGGGTGCGTGCAAAAGAAGGTATTCAAAAAGAAGAAGAAAGGAATGGCGAAGCCGTGGTGGGATAGGGAATGTAAAAAGATTAAAAGGAAGGTGAAGAGGAAGTATAAGAAGTGGGAAGAGGGTACTGCAAAAAGGGAGGAGTACGTAGAAATGAGGAAGGGGTTCAGATTGTTGTGTAAGAAGAAAGAACAGGAAAAGGAGAAAGAGCTGGAGGAGGAGTTAGGAAATGTGAAGACAGAGGGGGACGTCTGGAAGATAATAAATAGGTTTAGGAAGCGTAGAGTAGGGATAAGCGAGAATATACGGAGTGAGGAGTGGAGGGAGTTTTTTAAAGAATCATTTCAGGGCTCAGATTCAAGGAAGAGAGATGATGGGAGCAGAAGAACGGGGGAGACAGAGAGAGGCGGGAGAGACGGGAGAGGCTGTTTAGTACACAAGAGGTTAGGGAGAGGCTGAAGGAGGTAGTAAAGAAAGTATGGAGGGTGAAGGGATTCCCCAGAGGGTGGAGAGAAGGGTTAATAGTACCTCTGTATAAGCAAGGAGATAGGGATAGGCAGGAAAATTATAGGGGGATTACGCTAATGAATACAGCGTATGAAGTATACGCGATGGTGGTAGCGGAGAGGCTGCTTTAGGGCAGGTAGGAGTACAATCGACAATATCTACGTTCTGCAGCACGTGGTGGAGAGAGAATTAGCGAAGAAGGGGTCGAGAGTGTACGCGTTTTTTGTGGAAATAAAAGGGGCATTTCCGTCGGTGGATACGGGGAGGTTGTGGGAGGCGATGGAGGATAGGGGAGTTGAGAAAGGCCTGATCGAGATGATAAGGGAGATATATGAAGAGACCAAAGATAAGGTAAGAGGAGGACAGGGGATTTCGGAGGGATAGGAGGGGTTAGAATTTGGTCGCTAGCTTATGCAGATGACATAGTGTTGTTGGCAACAAGCGAGGAGGCTTTAAAGGAAATGATGAAGAGGTTGAGAAGATACCTGGATAAGAACAGGTTAGAACTGAATGCGGAAAAGTCCAAGGTTATGGTTTTCAGAAAAGGAGGTGGAAGGGATAAGGAAGGGGAGTGGAAGTGGAAGGGAGAGGCGGTGCAGGAGGTGAAAGAGTTTGTGTACCTGGGCTTCTTGTTTCGGAGGAATGGCAGAGTGGATGGTCACATAAAAGAGAGAGTGAGGAGGGCAAATGTGGTAATGAGGCAGGTGTGGGGGTTGGGAAAGAAGTTATTCGCAGATGATTTTGGAAGGAGAATTAAATTATTTGACTCACTAGTGATGAGTGTGCTATTGTATGGAGTAGAGGTGGAAGGAAAGCGAAGAGGTAAATACGACACAGGAGAGGTATGTAAAGTGGACACTGGGGCTGGCAAGGAACACGCCTAATTATATTGTCAGAAGGGAGACGGGCAGAACGAGTGTAGGGATTCTAGCGGGGAGTCGGGCGTGTAAATATGAGGAGAAATTTTTGGAAGAGGGGGGAAGTAAGCTGGTTAGGGAGTGCTGGTGGGAGAAGGAGAACAGAAGAGGGGGTGGGAAGATGGAGGTTGGAAGAGAAAGGTATTTTAGAACGAATGGGCTGCAGAGGGATGAAGTGAGAAGGATGCATGAGGAAGGAAGGAAGGTATATGAGTTGGTTAAGAAAAACAGCATGGAGAGAGAGAAGACAGCAGGGGAAGAGAAAAGGAGAGAGACAAGGTTTAATGGGAACTATGTGTGGATTATGCCAAGGGCGAAAGCGCAATATTTGTGTGAGAAGGGAGAGAAAGGAAGTCAGGAACTTATAGCGAGGATGAGATGTGGGTGCATGGAGGGTTTTAATAGGTTCTGGCTCGCTTGGGAAAAGAGGATATGTGAACTATGTGGGAAGGGGGAGGCAAGAGTGGAGCACTGGTAGGAGGCGTGCGTAGAGGTGGAAAGGAGTGGAATAAGCATGGAGGTATTGATGCATGAAAGGGGGGGAAAAATGGCAGTAGCATGGATGAAGGGAGTCTTGGGTAAGATTGAGAAGAAGAGAAGCAAGGAGGAAGAGGAATGGAGAAGAAAAGATTGTAAATAGAGGAGGAAGTGAATATAAGTAAATGTAACTATTGTAAATAGTAGATAAGTATTAGGGATTAGCCGCGGAGGCAGAGTTTGGTAATGCGAGGCAAAGCAAGTTAGTTAGTTTTAAGAAAATTCTGTAAAAAATGGAAGTGTAAGCAAGTCAATTTTTTAAGGCCAGCAGGCTGAAAAATAAACGTTTATCT
>CAKNYM010047686.1:46576-57712 GCA_932195095.1 Andricus curvator
ATTTTATTCTGCAAATTTCGAGTTCTGCGAATCGATACCCTACCGTATAATCAGTGATCCATTCGCATGTAAAGGTGGTTTTACAACTCTGCAAGCATGCTCGCGCGTACGTATCAGAGTTGGGTACGTAATTTACGTGGTTTTTCGCAGTAATTTACCACGTAATTTACGTCTGAAGTTTTCTACATGATGTAAATTACGTGGATGTGAAACTTGCGAATATTTCGATGCCTGTCTGACAGATCTGACATAAGCACATAACCTCTGCGTGCGGACTGTGGACATATATGTGCTTGCCGGTCGTGCAGCAATTATTTAAAATTTTCAAAAATAAGGCAAGATGAATAATATAATATAATTGCAAAAATTAATAATAATTCAACACTACTTAAATATCTATGACCTAGAAGGCGTTTATAACCACTGTTCGTCAATAGTTTATCGCAAATATAGGCATTTTAGCTACACTTTTGTCTATATTGTTAAATTTTGCTTTTACTCACTCAAAACTTAGGGCTTTCCATGGGATTTTCGGAATTGGAATCCTCGTAGAAATCTTCGTTCTCATCATTTTAACCTTTAATTAATTTAATAACTAGAATTCTTAAATTAATTAAGATTTGGGAGATGTTATGTCACCTGCTAGGAAATTCAAAATTTCAAACCAGACAACCGTAATCTTTGTCATGTAATTTACCAGTTTTCTACGTCAATTACTTCATTTAGGTAATTTATACATAGAAAACCTCGAGTGACGCGTCACTTCGCAACCCTGGTACGCTATAGAATTACTACAAACTAGATTAATCGGAGTTTGGAATGACCGCTTGCAAATGCATGCGTACGCATGAGCATGCATGCAGAGGTGTAAAAGCACCTTAATATGTACGAGCTATGCTAACCTTCCTGACATTTCCACCCATGATCCAATAAATACATGGTCTAGCCACGCGCAAGTAAAAAAAACTGAGTCAATCAGAACCAACCGCTTAGTTTCGCCATTTTGGATAAGTAAGGCGGCAAATGTAAGTGATTTTAAAATTAAAATTTTAGAATTAAATTTTTTTTGTAATTTTGCTGTATAGAAATATTTCAATACTAATAAAATGTATTGTAATGTTGAAGATGGGTAAAGGATAATACGGATCAACTATAATTACAGGTTACGTGTTTCATAACCTCTTCCTGCTGACAAAAACTGGCATATGTGTATAGAATAAAATAAAACTGAAGTCAACTGGGAAAGTACTGAATGAATAAAATTATATAATGCAGTAACCACGACATATCGAATAATAATGATGTTTTATTTGTTTACAAATATTTCTTCCTCAGTTTTGGAGGAAAATTTGATCGAAAGATATATTTAACATTTATTTATAATTATCGATGTTCTTGTTTACTCTTCTTATTAAAATTTTGTCTAACGTTCGTAATATAAGTAATATATGAAGGGTGGAAAGACAGAAGGTGGAAACTGACAATTTTTTGAAAATGGGGTTTACTGTTAGAAAATTCTCAAAAATTGAAATACACATAGAGTTAAAAGTATTTGCTCGAAATCGTATTTTTGATGGTAGCAATACCTTAAAGTTTGATCATCATATCCATTAAAAGTAAAGGCTTTCGTGATCAAGATATTTTTTATATGTACAAAAGGCATGTATTTCAATATCTTCATAGTTGAACAGCATAAAACGTTAATTTTATTATTTATCACTACCTAAACGCGAAACATCGTCTGTCGCACTGTGACACCGTCTCATTGAAAATTAATTTTTTGGGAAGTGAATAACTTTTTTCGATAAAACTTTCTCCGTGTTCATCAACTGAACATCTCGGGGACGTCTAGCCATTTAAAAAATGAAATGAAAATTACACTTTTTGTCACGATTTTAAGACGATTTTACAATACCAAAAAATTCTAACCTCAAAGGCAAAACTCAGTTTTCTCCGAACTGAATGTTTTTTGTATTAAACCATTTCCCTATGTATTCAGTAACTCAAGCAATACGTCAACTCGAAGGCAGAATTTCATGTTTTTTCAATTGCGATTTAAATTTGACACAATATTTTTTCGCTCGATCTCCTACACAATTTCCATTTTATAAGTTACTCCCTGTTGCCTTTCCTTATAATATATATATGTAAACCCTATAATATTGCATACATACATATTTATATGTATAGGCAAAATAATTTCGAGATTTCACAATATGAGAAGAATGTAATAATGATATAAGTCTTACTATAAATATATACAAATGAAGCTAATGATAATTTACTTTCCACATTGCATTATATGGTGATTCGTGGACAGAGTTTTCTCTCCGAAATGTCGAAGATGAAGTAAATCTTGATTTCTTGTTGTAAATTATCTTAATGAATAAAATGTATCCCGCACACATATTGTTCATTCCAAAAATGACAAAAGATGTTGTATAATAATAGCAGGCAAAAGATTAACATCAAAACAAAAAATTAGGTACTTTAAATATTGTTGCTTTCCTAAAACGAAGGTTTTTTCTTTTTTGACCTTTAAGCACATTAACGAATTTTCGCATATGAAGGTCATAGAGTTTTTCAAACTTTATCTCGATTTGTCCCATCAACAAAAAGTTGGATTTTTAAATATTTTTAATTTTCTTTGGTATTGTGTTAACGATTTCAAATTGTCCGTCAGTAGGAGTAAGTGTGATATATGTAAAAAGAAAATATAAAAATCCAAATTTCACCAGATTGTACTTTCATAACTGTTAATGAAACATATACTGATTATTGTGATGTAACTATTAACTATTAACTACTATGTAATTATTGTTATGATTCCTTTCCATTATTTGTCATTATTAACAATATCACCAAAAAAATATCCCAAACAAAATTTGAATTTGGTTTAAAGTTTGATTGCATTATTTCTAAATTGATTAAAAAATAATTTATTTATGTACATGTATATATTAGGATGTTATTTAGCAATTACTGTTACGTTCTTATATTTTCATCGTAAAAATGAGATTCATTAATCTCTTTAACCTCACAAACTTTTCTGTAAAATTTACGGACCCTAGTTGTAATCCTATTACAGACCTCTGTCATTTTTTGCTTATATTTTTCTGAAAGAATTGGCGAAATGAGAATTATGTATACACTGTAAAACAGAGATATTAAAAATGTTATTAATTATCATAAATATCAATATTTGTATGTACTTTTGATCGCTGTCATTCAGTATTATTTACAAACTTCCATTCTGTCTCAACTATAATTTATTTTCTTATCAGTGTTCTAATATACATCATTCAGTACGTATTCTAAGTAATTTTGGAATTCATTCATTCAATATTTTCATAATATTATCTTCCTACATACTGATTTTCCTACAATAGTTTGTCGTACAGAGAGTCCGCATCAGATTCAAACTGCGCGGTTATACTAACAAAATGGTGAAACTAAGCGGTTGCGTGACTTGGACAAAACGGGGCCCTCAAGTGGCTAGACCATGTATTTATTGGATCATGTTTCCACCTATCCTATCATGACTGTGACGTCATGCTAAAATACTCACTTGGTCATTGGTGCTGTCATGCATGGTTGGAGTCTGGACGCTGGTCGTGATGAAAATATTGAGATAATGCAGATAATCATAGTTACATTTTGATACGAAAAGCTCGTCGATTAAAAATTTTGTTGATCCCTTTGCTCGAGTTCAAAGAAGAAAGTACTGTTATCTTTCACTGTGGCATAATTTAATCCTTTTTGGAAATTTTTCTTTGCGGCATCGTTCTTTAATGGACAAACACTACTAACAGCTTGAAACTGCTAAAAGATTGGAATCATGGATAACTTAACCGTGAGTATTATATCATATTTTGATGAATCATAATGTTTCAAATCAAAGTTTGGTTGAACCTTAAAAGAAGTATGCGCACCTCATTCTCAGTCTTGATTTTTTGTATGATGTTTGCCAATTATTAACAATTTATCTGTGAAATTTGCCAATTATTAACAATTTATCTATGAAGTCGTTTGTTACGAGATGTTTATTTGTTTACAAGTAATTAGTTTCTATTTTTCATTTTCTTTTTGCATTTTTGACTGTTTTCCTTATTGTTATCGAATATTATTGATTGCAATATATAGTATATATGTGTTAAAAGTGAAAGTCGATTGTTTGCTTCAATCATTTCGTAAAATTACTTGGCAATAAGTATTTAGCGCTACTTTTTGTACTTTGACTTCTTGATGATAATGCATGTTCTCGTACGTGTCTCAATTTTTCCTGCTGATCGTGTAACCTTTCTTGCACAAAATCTGATCCTAGTTCTGCTGTATCAGTTACGGAGTCCCGCACGGGGGTTTTCGTACTACAGTATCAAAAAATTTAGAGATGAATAGTTTTATAACTTAAGTGAATGAGCACAAATAGATGCTTATAAAATTGAACAATCTAACAATGGAGAGGCTGATAGCAAAAGCGGGTTAAAAAAAATAGTCGGAGTAAAAATGAGTTGACAACGTTGCAGGAAAAAACGAGTTAAACCATTATATCGTTTTTTTATACGATACAATTCTCGTTTTTGTTGTGTCTTTTTAACTCGATTTTGCCCGCGACTTTCTTAACCCATTTTTGTTCCGACGATTTTTGTAATCCGCTTTTACTATCAGCCCCTCAGCAATTCAACACATGCGCTTCTGGCAACTTTAGATGCGTTTTCGTCTAAAAGTGTATTTTCGAAGTTCCAGTGTTAAAAGTGTCAGGAATTTGACCGGCTATCCAACAAAGTGGGTCCTTTCCTTATGGAACATCACATGTAGTTTTTTTAGACTGCCGACAGAAAGTTTGGGTACATTTCCTTTCATTGTTTGAAAATTCATACTTCACTTCAAAGACGAATATCTGTATAGAAACTAAATCTACGACTTTTCAATTAGAATCATTTGAAAGATTAGAAAATTTCGCTTCAAATTCGCCTACGTCGAAATTACTTTAATGAGCTACTGAACAAATATTTAGCTTCAAAGCTAACAGTTTTTTTTTTATTAAAATGAACATGTTGAAATCTTTGAGTTCAACTCTGCCAAATCTAGAAAAGTGTTACTAAAAATTGGAAAAAATCATAAAAACAAGAGCAATTCCTACTCTTTGAATCTAAATCGAGACTACATAAAATATGATGTAATTGCTGAGTATTCGTAAAAAATATCTACTCATGCGATAGAAATTCTTGGGAGCAAAAAGTCCAAGATTCGTCGTTAACCTTCATTTTGCACAAGGTGCAAGGTAAGATTCCATTAGATATACAATGAAATATAAATAAATCTGACGTTGCATCTTCTAACAAATGAAAGTTGACGACGAATCTCGGACTTTTGGCTTCCAAAAATGTCTATTACACGAGTAAATATTTGTTATGAATACGCAGCAATTACATAAAATTTAATCGTGCTCTTGATTTTATGAGTTTTCTAAATGTTTAGGAATACTTACTTTACTAGGTTTGGCAAGGAGCTGAACTCAAGATTTAAAAATGTTCAATTTGCTAAAAAAAACTGTTAACTTTGAAACTAAATATTTTTCACTCGTTCGTTAAAACAGTTTCAACGTAATCTAATTCGACGCGAAATTTTCTAATCTTTCAAATGATTCCACTTACAAAGTCGTAGCTTCAGTTTCCGCACAGATATTCGTCTTTAAAGTGAAGTACACCAAACCCTCGGTTGAAAGTCCCGCGGTTTAGGAATTCCTAGAACTGCTTGCTTACGCAGTTTCTCAGCTCGCGAGAGACGGTTACAACTCATGCCTGATCAAAATTAGTAACGGAAAGAGGCAGTGCGCGTGTACTCACGTGCGAAGATTCCTTAATATTAGAAAATGGTTCACACGGCCCTGACTGTTTACGTTCGGACGGGCTCGATTGAAGATCAGGATTACTTGCAGGCTATCCCCGACACTGTTCTTAAACCGCGGGTTTGGTGTATGAATTTCCAAACGATCAAAGAAATTGTACACAAACTTCCTTTCGCTAGTGTAATTCTACTGGAAATTATGTGAAATTTTCTTTTTCAATTTCAGGGTATAGTAAAAGCCATGTGCCGAGGTTTAGGCGACAGTTTGAAAGGTGCTGTAGTACTTTACAATTTGGATAAACAAATAAATGAAAAATTTAAGAAAACTTGTTTGAAATCAAATTCGAGAAGAACCACGAATCCCAGCAATCATAGCCCAAGCGTGAATTCGAAAGAACCACGGTATAATCATTTTTGATAACCTTGATTAAACCTTGAAATATATACATTATCTGCATACACTTAAAAAAACGTTAGAGGTTGGATTTTTATATACTTGGATCGATGTTACAATTTTGAAAATATTATATCGAATTTTGTTAAACTTTCTGAAACCGCTGACAAATTTTCATCTATTTTATTAAAATAGACTTGAAAGTATACTTTTATCCAATTTTTTCTTTACCTTTTACCAGGCGTTGAAGCAGGGTGGCCGCAAAACTTCGTTTTGAAAATTCCCTGATCAATTTTTCATTTTCCCTGATCATTAATATTTAAATACCACAATTATAATCTTGTACAATTTGTAATAAGAATCTTTTATAAATGGATTAAAACAAATAGTGTGGAAGAAGTCGGAATAAATAAGGGTCTTCCTAATAAAATACCAATTTGTTATTTCCCAGACGTTAAATCAAGAATAATATACGTTTATAGAAATTCCTTGACTTTTGAAAGTATTTTGTCAAAATCCCTGGCTTTCGCTGACGAACAAAATTCTGTGTCTTCTCCAGGTTTTCCCTGGTTTACGGCCACCCTGGTTGAAGTAATAGCTATTTTTGATACAAGTGCGCAAAGTTTGTATGTACACGGAGACTTTTTGTTACGAATTATGCTTAAAATGATACCACATTTTAATATTGTACTAGTGTTCTAAAAGTGCGGATATTCGTGGTGTTTTATTTCATCAAACTTGCATTTGGACTGTTCCAATTTTTCGAATACTATTTTGTATATCAATTATATCAATGCTTGCGACAGAAAGTGTTTATGTAACAAATGGTTCTACAAAGAATTTTGCAAGCTTTCGAGTAGAGGGGCTAAACACTTTAACTTTTTATGTACACCTGGATTTTGTAGTGGTGAAACCCTTGTTTTGAATGTTTTTTTTTTTTAAGTCAGCGTTTTTATATTTTGTATAGTTATCTAAGTATACTAATTTCTATGCGATATTACCAAGGTACTTTTATATAGATTTATAGATATGAGTGTCGATAGTGTATATCAAACGACTTTTTTCTCTAATGTTTTATACAATGAATTTGCAGAGAATCAACTATTCTCACACGAACGATGCAATGCTGTGGTCTCAACGGTGGATTTTTTTTAGGCAGTATTCTTATCTTCGAAAATATACTGTTTCCATGTTTAAAATATTTATTAACCATTGTATTTGGCCACTCGCCAGGCATGGGCACGACTCTTTGGTCATGGATAAAACCATTTTTGGCACTCACGTTCGGTACATTTTGGATACTGCCTCTTTTTGTGCTCAGTAGGGTAATAAACAGCTTCTGGTTCCAGGTATGAATTAGTTCATTGAAAAAAAAATGAACAGGATATTTAGCATATTCTGGATATTCAGATACTCTTTATTTTCTACTACTTCTAGAATAAATTAAAGTAATTTTATATGTATTTTTTGACAATAGGATATAGCGGATAGTGCATACAGGTTTAGACAAGGTCGGCCGCATCATTTGCCTAGTGTGAGCATTCTTGTGGCTGACATGTTGGTCAGTGTACTAGTTCAAGTGCTGTTTCTGGCCCAGGGAATGATCGTATCAAATATGCCGCTACCAATGGTAGGCGACGTCCTTGCTCTCATCCACATGTGCCTTCTTTACTCGCTTTACTCTTTCGAGTATAAATGGTTCAATATGGGTTGGGAATTACATAGGCGACTCACATTCATCGAAGGCAACTGGCCGTACTTTATTGGCTTCGGCTTGCCTCTAGCACTACTCACTAACTATTTTGACTCAATCATGATGAGGTAAATACATATCCTTTTTAATTGAATCTCTTTCTATTCATATTATGCTGAAAGACATAATCAAATTTTCAAATTGGCCATGGTTCCAAGTATTGTATGTAATATGTATACACATCTTATTTTGTGTTGGGTAACCAAATAGGGTCAGTCCTCTGACTTTCTTCTGAAAAGTCTTACAAGTATATATATATATATATATATATATATATATATATGTGTGTGTGTGTGTGTGTGTGCCACCCATCCAACGGTCGTGAGATGTGGCCGTAGGTGTGCGTTACCGCGGTTCTACTGGGAGCCGGTGTCATTTTTATAGATGGCAGTTGCTCCCAGTGGGACCCTGAGGTGGTTGTTTAACCTTTTTTTAATTATACATATATATTTAATCTAATCAAATACTAATTTATTTCAATTTAATTGATCACTATATACGGGGTGAATTCTTCCTTTTTTGTTTTAAAATCGTTTTCAAAGACGTACGGGTGCGGTAAAATTGGTGGTTTCTCCTGTTTTCAACCACATTTTAAAGACTTTAAACCGGCAAAAAGTATATATGTATATATATCAAGTAAACCTGGTGGCGTAATGATCGAATAGACTTCAAATTTTTGATTATATCATTTTATAGTCAATGTTAGAAATAAATTTCATCAGGGCTTAGATTCACGCCACTATTGACACTATTTGACATTTTTTTCAGCGATGCTACTATTTTGCCATTACAGCCAGACTTCAATTTGAGCTCGGTTTTGGTTCGGACTTTCGGCTCCAATTGAGGCGCTCCGAACGTAAACATCAGGGCCGTGTGAACCATTTCTGTTGCATTTTCCTGCGTAGTAAAAAATATTTTAAAATTTTTTTGCATTTTTTATAATACTTAGACAAGGGTAAACTAAATATTTAACGGAAATGAGAAAGAAATTTTACTGTTACACGTTTTTCCTGCTTATGTAGTTAAAACGTTTGCGGACCGTTGAGCATCTCGTTTAAAATGAGAGATTTCTCTTGAATGATCGGTCCGGATACTGAATCACCTCTGTCTCTTGCTTGCTTACGTCATTCGAGGACAGCAGCATCCAAAAGCACATCACTATTGACTGAACTGACGCACTGTGACGCAGTTATCCAGCTAGGCCGTTAGGGTACAGCGCATTATTGCTACGCTATTGTTTTTTCACGCATGACTGACCGCGAACGACCTCCCCTTTCGGCCCCGCGGCTCCTCTCGACCGAAACCGCAGCGCGGCGTTAATTCTCGGAAGGCGCAAATCGAGTTGGCTGAAATTGAAGTTCGACTGTATTTTTAAAAAATGCCACTAATGCGACTATTTTCTCGTAATTGGTCGCTAATGTCACTATTTCTTCACTTTAATTTTGAAAATATTTTCAAACTTCTTCGCTGATTGGCGTTAAAATAACATGTTAACCATCTCAAATGCATAATAGTATATTGCATTACAAGTGGTAGGCGATGGCCTTTTCGTGACAAGTGCAGTGTTTTTAGGACGAGTCGTAGGTGAGGGCACCGAAGGTGCCCGAACCGTAGACGAGTCTAAAAACACTGCACGAGTCAAGAAAAGGGCCTACCACGAGACATGCACGATACTTTTTACAACAAGATCATGAAAAGTGTGAAAAAAACGCTACCTGATCGAAGTTGCGGGGGGGGCGGTCCAGGGTGCAGCCCCGGGGGGGGTGCAGGGGGCCAACCCCCCCCCTGGGTGGTTCGGGGGGCGAAGCCCCCCGTCTGGAAAAAAACCAACCAACAAACGCGTGACAGCATTAAGAAATAAGGTTATAAAAGCCGGTAGCCTCTACGCCGCTAGGTGCGCTATAGTTGCTCAAGTCAAAGTTGCGGGAAAATTTAAATTAGATAAATGAAAAATTACTTTTTTATTACAAATTACTAATAAAAGTTTATAGTTTACTCATAAAAAAATGTTATCAGTTTGAAAAGACAAAATTTAATATTTTAAGTACTGATTAGTTTTTATAGCGTATATATTTCTGCACGGTATGTCGCGAGCAGGGATGTGCAGTTACGCGTAACTGGCGGTTTTTGACGTAAAATACCTAAGTGAAGTATTTTACGTCGAAAACAGGTAAAATACCTAGTAAATTACGTGCCAAGATGGTGGACCTGTAGAACTGTGCATAACCTCACTTTTTTTAATTTCCGGTATCGGCATTCGTGAGGGTTTTTTTTTAATGCCTATATATATATATATACCATTAAACCATTTCCCTTTCAGGGTAGGCGTGACACTACCCGATTCGGGTAGAGTTTCTAGGATTTTTTTAAAGTTATAAATAACTACAAGTGTGGGCTCACCACACCCACGATGTGCCAACAGCACTCATGTCAGTATTCTTGAATGGTCACCCATCCAAGTACTAACCGCGTCCAACGCTGCTTAACTTCAGTGATCTGACGAGAACTGGGTTTTTCAGCGTGGTATGGCCGTTGGCCATATATATATATATATATATACTGTTAATTAAAAAATAATAATGTCAACCAGGGATGTGCAGTTACGCGTAACTGGAAGTTTTTTACGTATAATACCTAAAGGAGGTATTTTACGTAAAATACCTCGAATGTGTAAAATACATGTAGAAAACCTCTGATTGGCTGTCTGATTCAAGTTTTCAATTTCCCGCCGCAGAGGTGGCGCCATCATATATAGAACAAGACGTAATTTACATCATGTAGAAAACTGATGACGTAAAATACCAGGTAAATTACCGTAGAAAACCAAGTAAATTACCACGAGTATTTTACTTACCCATCACTGGTCGCGAGACGAGCGCGCTACAGTTGTCGCTGAAAACGTCGACCTATTTCCGTCTTTATCTAACTATCTTCCTTTCACTTATTGTGAAAATGTGGAATGCTTACGAAAAGAGGCCTTTTCGTAAGCATTCCTCATTTCGTACGTTCTTTATTCGCATCGTTCGAAATGCGCCACATTACACACAGATCATAAGTACGAAAACACGCCATTTTCATGATAGTGTTGTAAAAATATATTATTATTATTATTATTATAGATTAGCAGTTCGAACTCGAA
>CAKNYM010047686.1:58112-72032 GCA_932195095.1 Andricus curvator
ACATGACGACCGGAATTATTATCGTTTTGTAAATTCTTACTTTGATGGCATAAATATATACGGGAAAATAGTCACAAAGGCTAATATATACATACATACATTGATTAGCAGTTCGAACTCGAAAGTTCATTGCCTCACTACCCGATTCGGGTAGTGTTTCTAGGTGGATATTTACTACCAATGTGGGCCCACTACACCCACGACGGGCCAACAGCACGCAGTATTTCCTGAACGGTCACCCATCCAAGTACTAACCGCGCCCAACACTGCTTAACTTCAGTGATCTTACGAGAACTGGTGTTTTCAGCGTGGTATCGCCGTTGGCGAGATTAATTAAACATATTTTACATAAATTCATCTATTCTTTACTTCTTAAGCTCCGGATTGTACGACATTTTTTACCTTGTTCAACTTTTTGAAGAAAAATCTTTCAATATTTTACCATTTTAATTTATAAAAGTTATTGGTTGAATACTTAAAAGTCGAAAACTTCCAAATTCGAATAATTTCAAATTCGATTATTAAAATGTGAACAAATTCATATTTCAATCGTACTTTTTCAAAGTAAGTATAATTTTCAAATGAAAGTTTTAATTATCGAAATATTTTAAAATTGAATATCATTCCAAAATTGATTATATCAAATTTAAAGAGTTTTAAAATCAGTAATTTAATTTAATCACATTCAGATTTCGAAGTCGAAGCATTAAAACGATAAAAATATAGTATTGAACCATTATAAAATAAATACACTACCGTCGGAAATTGTGGGTACGATCAGCGAAAGTACTATTAAAAATCACTGTTGACTTTGAAACGTGATTACTCGTTCAAAAAAGGAGCGAGAAACTTTTTTTTTTAAGTGTTAGAAAGCTTATTAAATTACGCGTCAAATGAGCCGTAATAGAAATATTTTTTATCTTTTGAATAGAATATACCGCGTGAGAAGTTTTAAAAAAATGCGAGAATTTCTCGAATTTTGTACCTTCACTTCAACTTGTGGAATGGCCTCGAAAAGTTGTAGCAAAAATCTGAAATTCATACCGAACAATCTGTGAAGTCTTATCTTTCATTTAAGCCAGTAAAATTTAAAAAATCTTGGTGGGTTCTCGAGATACGACTAAAAACGTCTAAGTTGAGAGGACGTAATCTGTGAAATCTCATATTTAATCTAAGCCAATAATACTTCAAAAATATTCACGGGTTCGCAAGATATGACAATAAGTGTCCAAGCGTGTCTGCGTCGAGTCACAGTCGGCGATCACCGCAGACGGCTAGACTTGCTGCTAAAAAGACTGAAATGCGGCGTAGACACACTTGGACATTTTTAGTCGTATCTCGAGAACCCATGAAGATTTTTCATGCCACAACTTGAATTTGAGGTACAAAATTCGAGAAATTCTTGAATTTTTTTGTAATTTCTCACGTGGTACATTTTCTTCAAAAGCGCAAAAACATCTCGGTTGAGACTCATTTTACGCGTAATTTAATAAGCTTTCTAACGGTTGTTTTAAAAAGCTTCTCGCTCCTTTTTGGATCGAGTGATCATGTTTCAAAGTCAGCAGTGATTTTTAATAGTACTTTAGCTGATCGTGCCCACAATTTCCGACGTTAGTGTATGTTTCAAATTTAACAATATTTAAATGCGAATGTCTTTAAGAATAAACAATGCTAAATAAATGCATTCATCTTTTATTGATATAAAAAATTTCAAAGTTTTCTCCTTTTGAAAATAGTGTTAATTTGAAATTCTTTCCAATTTATAAGAATTCAAATATTAATGATTCGAGTTTGGGAAAGAATGAAGTTGAAATTAAACAGAGCGCAAAATTGAAATTTTTTGACTTTGCAAATCCTTCACACTGGTCTTGAAGGTGAAAGAAGTTTGACTAAAATGGATCCAAAATCGGTTTTATAGGAAGTTTCTACATTATTTATAGGTTCAAAATCTGAAAGAATTAAAATCCCAGCTGATTCTTTTCGCGATATATCGACATTTTATCAATTTATATTATGCAAAAATGAGATTACTCTGTGACAAAATTCTACATGTTCAAACGATAGGAAATTATGAATAAAAACCACTTTCAGCTCAACCCAGGACCAACGACGAGGAAGTAGTGGTTATATAGCCCCATTTATTATTTTTTTTATTTTTTGGATTAAAAAATTTTTTTTTCGGCTTTTCTCAATTCGTCAATATTTCTGTATAATTCCTAAGAATGTTGTACTTACATATGCAGTGATGAAAATTCAATGACTGCTTTGAGTAGTCTTGATGAATAAGATTCGTTATTTAAGGAATTTATTTTATAACGATCCCAGAGCTTCACAAATTCGCGGTGAACTGATTCTCCACTTTGCTCCGACCAAAATACTAGGCCATTGTTATTGTCGATATATTTCAAACTCTCTTCAACATGTGCAAGAATGACATGAATTTTCAATGTGGTAGAAGCGTTATCAATACTTTTCAAAGCATTATCCAATTCATGTATGTAAGTATCCAATGGAGGACCACATCTACCAGAAGTGAAACAACAATCCACTACCTTGTTCATTGCTTAAAGCAGCCATGTAGGGTACAATCTTGAAGAATCCTACATCTTTGTAAATTTCCGGATATTCAAGCTTATCTACTTCTTTCAGCATCTTTCTACATGCATTCCCTTCAAACGAATCTCCATGGTAGTTTTTCGCAATGAGTTTCAATTTATTCGGCCCCAATAAAGCCTTTTCTTAAACTAAGAGTGGGATTAAACCTCTCCAGAATAAATGTTTCACGAACCCCTGTAAAACATGTAGTTCAGGGATAATGCATTTCTCTAAAACGTGAGTGTTGTCATATTCAGTGAAAAGAGGAAGATTGATTGTACTATGACTGGCTTTACTGTATTTTTTGTTTCTTCCTGTGAGACCAAATTTATCTTAATCTTTTCTCAGACCAACATATGTTTTCAATTTCATGTGATTTTCCATTCGTGAGGTATCAGATGTGCTTGCATGGGCATCACTCAACTGATTCTCATCATTTTTTATGCTTCTCATATCACTTAGTGAAATAAAACAGTATGGGCAAGGAAACGTTGCTGTTGCAGTTTGTTGGCCATTTATTATGAGGAACTGTGCATAGCAATATTACTCTATATACGCTAGATAGCTTACATACCTCTTTTGCTCATACTGCCACCCTCACAATAGAGTTTCCTTTTTTCAGAAAAATCATCCATATTTTCCGAACTTGAATCATTGGAATCACCGTTATCATCAGTGTGGTCTATGGAACTGTCGAATGCAGGTGAATAATTTTCGGGAAGTATGGTCAAGCTTATCTTGAAAAAACCTTCACCCCAATCAGCCATGGCTTTGACGATAAAGTTTCCTTCCAGACTTCTTTTATTTATAATCGCATCAAGAAGTTCTTCAGCATCTGCATATACAACAGCTCGCTCTTTTTTCGATGTTGCATTTTCACATTCAAATTCATATAAACCTGCATTATATACATTCTTCAAAATGTTTGATTTATATGTCATGTGCTTCAAATAATTTGTCGGGATACACTTCCTCCCGACATTACATCTTAGAAAATTTGTTATCTTCTTCATATTTCTTGTTGAAGCTCCAAGATTGATCCGAAAACAATGTCTACTCTACATAGTACAATGGAGTTTTTGGTCTGTTAATTTTATACTGTTCGAACTGGAAATGATTCTGTTTTTAAGATTCTTGGCCATAAAGTCCATTGGATGTATCAGTTACGAAATTTGATATTTTGTTTTTACCTCTGCCTTTCACGAATGTTAAGTGACCTTTGAACCTGCCAGTCAAACATATGTCACAGTTACATACACCTTTTGTACGGGTCTGCTTTGGCATTACTATATCTTCGTAGTTCGGCATAACTGGTAAGGGTATTTTAAGGCCATGTGACGAGTGGGTCACGTGACCGGATTCCTACCTTACCGACACTTTTTTTATATGTAAACTTATTTTCACACGAATAGCCTTATCGAGTTGAAAATTTGGGATAATAAATAAGAAGCACTAAGAAAGGTGGGTCTGGTCCTAAATTTTTATAATTATGAAAAAAGTTTTTTTTTGTATATAATTTTTTTGGGCTTTTTTCATGATTATTAAAATTTAGGACCAGACCCACCTTTCTTAGTGCTTCTTATTTATTATCTCAAATTTTCAACTCGGTGTGGCTATTCGTGTCAAAATAAGTTTACAAATAAAAAAAGTGTCGGTAAGGTCGGAATTCGGTCACGTGACCCACTCGTCACATAGCCTTAAAGACACCTTTTTCAGCATCAACTAGTGCGAGGTAACAAGTCCTGCAAATGCTTATAGGAAATTTCTCACTAGTTATATCAAAGTCGTTTGATATGAAGTTCTTGATCAGTTTTCTCATTTATGAGGAATTTCGCAGGCAGAATTTTCCCAAAACTTATTTTTTTGCCACATGTGGCGCACACTTTCCTTCTATTCTCATTGTGAGAAGATTTATCTGCTGGATGGCTCATTTTGTAAACTATCGTTATACGCAAAGAAAAAGCTTGACCGAAAAATTTCGGGTCTTACTCTTTTCAGGTCTCCAAACAGGCGTAGCCTAGGTAACTCCATGTTACTTTCTTTTGTTTTACGTGTATTTTGTGTTAGCGATTAATTATTGGCATTTTGAATATAGTACGAGCGATATCCGAAGAGCGGCGTGTGTGAGATTATTGCGCGTGCGCAGCACGGACGGTATGAGAGACGAGCGATCGGCAGACCAATCGAACGCAAGGCGAGAACGAACGTAAAATATCGAGGGATACGTGCGAGTGATCAAACGGAACGAAATGATCATTTTGTGAGCTTTTTCGAATCAGAATGTGATTCTGATTAATCCTGAAAGTCGCGAAGTTATTCCTATGTACTTTTCTTTATTGTGAACTTCTAAACTCATTAAATCTTTCTTTGTTCAAATTGAACATCCGGTGTGCTGCCTAACTGACCTTTCCTTAGGAAGATAAGATCAGGCCCACAAGGACGTGCACGCTTTATTGATCGGAAAAATTTATACGTTTACATTTGTCTATTAGGTATTTTCATTTTAACAACAAGCTAACTTCGCTTCGTTGAGTGCTGAGGGGGAAACAATGGACCAAATGCAAATGTGCTGTCATTCCAATTTCGATTCCTGGGTCTTGTCGATTTTTTTTCTAGTGTATTTCTATGTTTAAAAAACCCACACATGCTCACAAAAATGTTTAAACTACAAGTTATGAAGATAAGTTCACAAAATCAAAATTTTAAAAATTCGCTGTATTGCCAATTTCGATTCCTGCGTCTTGTAGACTTCTTTTCTAGTGTATTTCTATGTTTAAAAAACCCAGATATGCTCACAAAAATATTTCAACTGCATGTTATAAAGATAAGTTCATAAAATACCAAAATCAGAATTGTCAAAATTCGCTGTATTGCCAATTTCAATTGTTGGGTCTTGGGAATTTTTTTCCAATGCATTTTTGTCACTAAAAAGTTTTCATGTACCTTAAACAATTCTCCTCTTATTTGCAAGCGTGTTAAAAAAAATTTCCGAAAACAATGGTTAATTAAATAGAAATTATCTTTCAGAAAATTATAGATTAAAATCTGAAAAAAAATTGAGAAGACTTTTTTGTCCTCCAGGTATGTACAAAAAATTGGAACTCAATAAAATTTAAAAACTCTGCAAACAAGAAATTTTTGAAACCTCTTTTTCGAGCGCGGGTAATCAAGCTGCATGTCGATCGATTCCAAATTAATTATACTTTTTTAGGATCCCAATACGCTACTTTTCCACGTTGTAGCGATTTCGAATTCCAAAAGTATTTATTTTCAACCCACCCTAATATATATGCCTACAGTAAGTTTATGAAATCTGATCAAATACGTTGTGCGTTATTCAGTGGCCATTTGTGGAACTAATAAACCGTCAGTGCGGCGGCGTTTCCAACTAATAAACTGTATCTAAACGCTCACTTTTCTGGGACGTAATAGGCTCATAACATGGTGGTTTCGAATGAAGTTTATTTAATCATTACGTCGTTATCAGGTTTAAGTAGAATATAAACTATACCGGTTTTAAGTATTTCAATCTGTGGGTAAAAACGAACACTTTTCAGTACAACCGTGCTCCTTCGAATATTATTTTAAATTAAAACACGAAGAATTTACCATTTATGGGCATTCACAAAATACGTGATACATTTTTCAGAAACTTTAGGTACCCCCCCCCCCAGTGTGAAACTTTTTCCATTGTTCCTAACTTGAATGAATGATACTTTGACAGACCCCCCCCCCGAAATTTTCACCTATTTCGTAAATTACCCCTATACAGTCTGCGGCAAATTTCAGTTTTTAATGAGTAAATCATTTTTAGTGGGTGTGTGTTTTCCATTCTTTTCCCGCTCTTCATAATTAGCGGGAATGAAGCAGAACCAGTGACTGGAGTTTGGTAAGTTTTGGATTTATCTAAGAATTCATGGATGGATTAGGAAAAAAAAAGTTTGATTTTATGCGAGAGGTTACCCACTAACAATTTTGATGTTCGCCAGAATTCAAGAATTCAGAAGACTTCAGATGTATTCAAAAAAATTCTAGGTGAATGCACAAGAATTAAAAAATTTAAAAAGAATTGTAAAAATCAAAAGAATTAAACAAAATTTGCGGCAATTATATCGAAGTACTGTTAAGCTAAAATTATAAATTTAACTTGCCTTTTTTAAGACATGGGAAATGAAAATATAGCCAATATATCAATACGGTAACATATGTACCCATATAAAAATTAACAAACTAAAATTGCAAGATTAAATATTTGTTAATTCTACTAAATTCCATTGAATTCTATTGAATTATTTGAATTCTATTAAAGTCTATTGAATTCCATTGATTACCATTGGATTCTATTGATTTCCATTGGTTTTAATTCAATTCTTCTGAAATACATTTATTTGCATTGACTTTCTTTGGAATCCTTTCATTTTATTGAAGTTCATTAAATTTCATTGAATTCCATTGAGTTTCATTGAGTTCTATTGAATTCCATTGAATTAGATTGAATTCTTTGAATTACGGCACTTGCCAACTTTAAATACGTTTTCTCTAAATGTGTTTTTTCTAAGTGTTTTTTTAACTTCATTTTTTTCCAACTTCAGAAATATACCAACGGATCATTTTTCAATATATATATAATATATATATAAATATATATATATAAATATATAATAGCGGTCTTTCTTAACTCCATACCGGCCATAAGGACCCTTTTTAGATGAATGTTCCTACAATTTAAAAGTTAAAAGTGGGACAACTTAGCTGTGGACAATTGAGGCTCTGCGCCATATGAAAAAAGGAGATAGATTTTATTATTTCGCTAGATGGGGGAGGGCTCTGACCGTTGCTCCACTCTCGCGAAATCACTCTATATCTAAAGTTTGACATTTTTTATTGGTAATAGATTTAGTGTAAAAATTGCACTGGTAGTAACTTATTTTATGATTTCATCTGTCACGGAATATTTTTTGAACATCATTTTTAACTGACTAAAATAGCGATTATAAAATTTTATTTCAAACTTTTTTTTTCAGTGACTATCCTTTAAAGCTATTTTCGCCTGTGATCGCAGTCGCTAATACGCTTTTTACTAAGACAATGGGTCCAGCTAGGAGGCGGTGACAACTGAAGCTGTCAAATATTCTCAATATTAGCTAAAGGAAGAAACATTCTGAAATGTTGAGGATTTCCTGATGTGTAAACTTGAGCATGTTTTGGCTGTATTGATATTTTGTTAAATTATTACCATTAGATATTTCTCGTTGATGCTTCATTCAGTTTGAAAAAGAGCTTTCTGAAGTTTTTTGTTCTCTCTGTATGGAATTTTTATGCTAGCAATTGAAATGTTTGGTCAGACTTTATTAGTTTGATATACGTTGTCTAAAAACATACATTTTATTTTCTAAAACTAAAAATGACTCCGAGACTGCTAAACACTTATTAATTGTCCCGAACTCAATATTTAACGTATAAACTTCATAGATTAAAACCCGAGACTTCCCAGTGGGCACACATTTCCTAAAGTTGTCCTATAGACATATTTTGGATGTCTTAAAGACGTCAAGTCAGGTGAGATAGAGGTACATTCTAAGGACGTCTTTAAGATGCCCCGGTGGCCACTGGGTTCATATATATTTTTAAAGCTATGTCATATGTTGAAATTTTTTTACAGAAATTGAATAATTGGAACGCAATGAATTCATTTAGTTTTTTTGTGCATAAGTACTCTTTAGATAAATTAAAGATTGATCATGCGCTTAACCAGTAATATAATATGCAATATGCTCCCTCGAGAAAAATCGTATTGCCGTTTCGATTGTTTTTAAAAATTAAGTTTGTTTCTTTTAAGTTGGAACTTCCTAAGAAAAGCACTAAAGGAAGCAATTTTCATCTATCAAAATAATTTGGTTTTTAAGAACAACCCAATTATCCCGATAATGATGCAATTTGCATATCCAGTTTTAACGCTTAAGGACTGTTAATTAAACAGAGAACTTTGCAATTTTTTACAGATAGTTTTAGAGAATTGCGTGAAAGTACAATGCGACGTGGGTAATAACTAAATTAATATAACGAATGCAAATTATTCCCCGGAGAACGTACAAATAAATTAATTTCTTGATTCCGGTTATTGTTTTAAGAAACAAGTTGATCGACAAAATACGGGAAAGTTGAATCGTAGTCAAGAATTTTCTTTGTCTTATTATTGTTCATCAGACAGTTATACAGCCCTATATAGACTTTTTAAATGTACAAATGGGGATCTAAAAACTTAAAAACATGTGTTGCATAATATTGGTTTCCAACTTACACCTATGAAAATCATATGTGAAAATCATAAAATTGAAAGCGTTAAAGTAAAATATGTTTTGAAAAACCAGTTTTATTTTCAAAGTCCATGTTGACGCTTTTAGATCTCCATCATGACGATTTTATTTTAAGCGAACAGTCGTAATAATTCACTAGTCAATTAATATAATTTTTCGCAGACTTGCATACCTTACGTAGAGATTTTGTGTTCATTTCTATCGAACAGTTTTGCACAAAACGTAAGGATAAATGTAGACTCTGTTGTGACGTGAGACTGCGTCGAAGTTACTAATACGAAGAAGATAGCCAATTGAGAGACTGTGATAAGTCGATAACAATTGAAATTTCAAGATTGTAAGTTAACCTTATTTCCGAACTTCACGCAAGAGCTGTATTTTTACCAGGGACATGACACGATTATTATGATTATAGTTCCCAATTTGACTCAGCGGGGAAAATGCGAAACTGCAGCGCGGAACGCCTTTCGCCCAATTGTCTTGTTTAAATTTAAATGAAATATAAGAATTCATGAACATTTTCGATTATATTCACATTTATAAAATATTAAACCGATGTAAACATCTGTTTTTGCAGTTATAAATTAAAAATATATGAGTTACGTGTAAAAGGTCTAATTTATGATAACAATATTTGATACTTTTTTATCTTTATATTTATATTATGCAATGTGATTGTGTATACATAAACTCGTACAATAACACGTAAAATAGTAAAATACAGATGTCCAACAGAGGGAATTTACCAAAAAAAAAGTTAAAATTCCAAAACTTTTGATAAAATTGTCACGTTAGGCGGGTTACAAGTAAAGGGATTTCAAAGATTATATTTTGACATCTGATGTTGACACGTCCATTTTGGTTATTTTAACACTTATGAGTCTTTTGTCAAAATTTAAACGCAACATTTTGGCGAAAGGCGATCAGCGCCACAGTTTCGCTGTTTCTCCACTGAGTCAAGTTGGGAACCAACTTCATGTGGGCTGGAATGGCTGACGTGACATACCCCTGATTTTTACAAGAGTCTTTTTTAAGTTTTGTGTGCATTTTTGTAGAATCAGTTTTATATATCGATTGGATAGAAACTAATGTTCAAAAACCCACTGATGTACGAGTTTACGCTTAGTCCAAGAGCCAGCGACACTTAGGTCGGGCTGATTTCATCCCGGCTGGAAAAATTACAGAAAATAGCCCTGTTGATGTACAATATGAAATCCCGTGCCTGCCTGCTCAGATCGATGGCATTTGTTTATAACAAATTTTTAAGTTGTATTTTGAAAACAATAACTGTGCTCATCGCGATCCGGATTAAATTTCGCACACAGATGCTAACAACATTACTCAATATGAATGCGAGTGCTTGCCGCTCGAAATCGGTTGCGAAATATCGTCTGTCAATCAAAACCCGGTGAAAAAAGAGCATAACTCGCCTCATCGTAAACAAAGGATAGCAAGTCACCAGGGCCGCGCGATGAAGCGCAGCCTTGGGGAGCTGACAGGCGGTATAAAACAACATATTTGTGAAGACAGGCACCTGAAATCAGGATTAGAAATCTTTTTTCTAGTTTATTTTAAATTTTTGTGCGGATCGGAATGAACACACTTCACTGTCTACGGCGCAAAGCGTAAGAGCGCGCGACTGTCATGAAGCTGGCAGGCACTTATTGCAAAGCCTTTGACGAGGCAGGCACTCGTCAATGAATTTCTAGTGCTTTAAACTAAATTATAAATTTTTTCGTGCGGATTACGATGAGGCAAGTTATGCACCTTTTTTCACTGGATTTTGATTGACAGGCGATATTTCGCAATTGATTTCGAGTGGCAGACACTCGAATTCATATTGAGTAATGTTTTTAGCATATGTGTGCAAAATTTCATCCGGATCGCGATGAGCACAGTTATCGTTTTTAAAATACAACTTAAAAATTTTGTATACGCAAACGCAACCGATCTGTGTAGGCAGGCACGCGATTTCATATTGTACATCAACAGGACTATTTTCTGTAATTTTTCCAGCCGGGATGAAATCAGCCCGAGCTAAGTATCGCTGGCTCTCGGCCTAGCTTAATTACACGTGTTCGCAAATATTGGAAATCAGCTGAGACACGAGAGTGCGTTTGTCAAACGTGCAATATTACGTTTCTATATTGTTTTGACTTTATTTACTTCTAAAAAATTTCGGGATTTCAAAGCACTTTTTGTGCATTTGAAATAGGAGCAGACATTATATTTTGGTGATCAGATTTTTACAACTCGCGCGCCTTATTTAATGCAGTGAGAGAAGGCTGTTTACGCCACGAAGAGTGTAATCGATGTAAGGATACTTAGTATGTACTGACAACTTAAAATGTGTAGAATACTCGTACTTTCGAATCTCTGAAAGACCTCAGAGATTACTGAGACGATTTTATCAATTGAAATGTAGGTTGCGTATCGTGTAAACAACTTCGGTTAATTGCACAGCACTTTGAATACGGCGTAGAATTTTGTATCAGTTTGTGGCGAAGGGTTATCTATAGTAAATTGTACATATAATATACGGAATAAATGTTTTATACACTGTATCACCTCTTTTGTTCTCATTTCTTATGTATATGTCGTAGCCCAGTAGCCGATCCAGTCGGTTAGCCGACTAGCTGGCTAGTCGGCTAATAAACGCTGAGTAGCCGACTGTATACCTGCACCTGCTCACATTGGCTGCTCGTCGCATGACCAGCGGCCAGTCGTCTATTGGACTAGAGCGTTTCATCCCAGTAGACGACTATGCAAACGATTCATCACATATTTTAAGAATTGAGATTTATCATTTGTTTGCCATGCAATACTTTGTGTAAAAAATAATAGAAAGAGTTCTCACTAGAAATTTTAACCCATTCATAATTTAATTTATATAATGTTGGGACATGAAGTTTGTTAGTAAGAAAATCTTAAATAAAAATTCTCCGATTCTTGAAATGGGCAAGGAAAAGTAGAAAAGAATATTGCGTCTTTTTTTCAGTGCTTTTTTATTCAAGACCTGATAAAATTGTTAAATTTATACTGACAATTCTGTATAGTTCAAAATCGAACTTTAATTCTATTTTTGAGTAGACGAAGTTTAATTTCCTACATTAAAAATGAAGAAATCTTAGTCATTATTATATCATTAGTGTAGACTAATATTATATATTATAATATTGGAATAATGTATCATATACTAATAATAATATAATTGATTTAATAAATATTGATTTAACTTGATGTTTAATAATATTCTAATAATATATGATATACTATTAATATAATAAATAATTGACTTATTACTTATATTATTATTGATTTGAGTTGATGTTTATTAATATTATAATTATATAATCTTATAATAATGCATAATATAATAAAATATAATAATATAATAAAATTATCATACAAGTTGCCCTCAAGTAGTCATAAAAGTTCAGGACAATTTTGAGTTAGATTTACCCTAAATCCGACATAAAATTTGAACTTTGAAAAAAGAAAGATAAAAAAAAATTATTTTCTTTAAGTCTTTCGTTTTATTTATGTTCATTTGTTACAACAAGGTGAACTCCTATGAAAACGCGAATTGCATAATACACGAGCTTTAAAACAAGCGCAACGTTTCGTTTCACATTGATTTTGTTTGAACATGTTATTATTATTATTATTATTATTATTATACCATTAAGCCATTTCCCTTTCGGGGTAGGCGTGATTTGCTCGGTTGGAGAATAGTAGTGTGCATATGGGTATAAAGGTATAAGGTAGGTAGGAATATAGTTATGAGGTGGATAGGTATATAAGTGTTAGGTATATATATTTTAGATTGATCTGGAATTCTCGTGTTATTTATTTAAATGACACGTTTACTCCGCAACACTGCTCCGACCCAGGTTGCTGATCAATCTCTCTAGCGATCACCCCAAGTGAAGAGCCTCACAAAATTGTTATGTATGGTTCTCCACTTGGGCCCATTAGTATCCAAGATCTTTGTTTCAGGCGTCATTCATTCTACTGTCACTCTGTTTACAAACTATTTGTCGCCACACTTTTCTGTCCTGGCATACTACTCTAGCTTCCTTCACGTCCATGCATTTTTTCATGCAAGCTCTTGTGTTCCTATGGCTTCTTATGTCTCTACGGATTAATGTCTCATTTACAGATTCTAACCATTCTTTCGGCGGTCTACCTCTGGGCATTCTGCCATTTACTTTACCTTTATACACTTGTTTGGTCAGTCGTTCATCTTTCATTCTTTCAAGATGTCCGAACCATCTTAACTGATTTCTTTCCCATGTGTCAACTATTGTCTCTTTTGCACCACATTCTTTGAGGATTGTCTCGTTTTGGACTTTGTCCATTAGTGTTTTCCCGCATATTATGCGCAGAGGTTTCATGCCGATCGCGTTAATTTTACTCCTGTCCTTTTCTTGACAGGTCCATGTCTCGCTACCGTATAGTACAGTCGGTACGAATATAGAATTGTGTATGGCCATTTTAGCTTTTTTTGATATGTTTTTATTTGTTAGGATGGACCCTGCTCTACCGATAACCTGTTTACCCTTATTTATGCGCCTATCTAACTCCCCATCTATTTTTCCGTCGCTAGTGAATAGACTACCTAGATATACGTACTTGTCAACTTGCTCTAATCTCTCATCATTTAGGACAATGTTGCACATTGTTTTCTCACTCTTTCCCTCAAACACCATGATTTTTGTTTTATTTACGTTAATTTTGAGTCCCATGTCCTTCATTGTTGTATGAAGTTTATTCAACATTCTTTGCAAGTCCTCGACTGATTCTGCCATAACAATCTTGTCATCTGCGAAAGCTAACCCACGTACCTTAACTGTTTGGAGATCTACACCTTCTTCGTCGAAGAGTGCAGTTCTTAGACACTTATCCATGAATATGATAAATAGCCACGAGGACATAACGCATCCTTGTTTCACGCCTTGTGTTTGAGCGTAAAAGAAAGTATTTAAAAAATGAGGCATTTTGTTGT
>CAKNYM010047687.1:7495-48957 GCA_932195095.1 Andricus curvator
AGAGAGAGAGAGAGAGAGAGAGAGAAGATGGAGGAAGGTAAATGAGAGAGAGGAGAATTGTCGGTAACTTCTGTTTGCTTTATTGGCGGTAGGTACAAAGAGCAGAGGAGGCTCAGGGTAGCTATCGCCGCAAAATTCAAGTGGCAGCACGAGCTTGTGCTGGGACGAGAAGTGATCTGTGTCGATTCCACCCAGAGCGCCCGTATTTATTTGCGCGAGTAGGAACGCCCTCGACCGAGGAAGGCAGCGGCGGCCGAGCTCTGATTGGCTCCTGACTCTCGCAACGGAGTCGCAACGGAGCGGTGGGGGACGCCGTACTCCGTGCCGCCTTCCTTAGACTTCGAGCGTCCTCACGCTTTTTACGATTATTTTTAAAATTAAAAATATAAATTGAAATTAAAATATAAATTAAAAATATAAATTGAAATTAAAAATATAAGTTGAACATTTGCTTAATAATAAAACTTTTTACAATAACATTCAATAAAAAAAATCCTGAATAAAAAAATCCTAAAAGAGTATAATTAATTAGGAAGTATATATAATATAGAAAAATCCTAAGTAAGAGAGTAAAATCTAAAATATAGGTTATTAAATTTATGTCGACATAAAAACTAAGAGTAATTATAAAATATCTACAGTAATTTATATTTGTGAGGGAAAAATATCTCCTTTCCAGAAACAGGCCGTTCGAAGGATAATTTATTCGTTGATCTGATTTTTGTTTAAATTATTCTTTTCAATCGACGTTATTAACTTATTTAATTGTGGTAAAATAAAGGAAGAATTCACGTAGAGAAAATTCCCGAATTTTCTAGAAACGACGCGAAAAGAAAGAGGCAGTGATAGAAAGAGAGAGAGAATGTTGTTTACAAGTAAGCTCTGGGCCCGGTGTACGTGACCTCGGGCACGTAGGCCAACGCGTGCTTACGTGCCTGAAATCTTCCACCGGTCCAGCTGAAACTCTTGACAAAAGCCTACGTGCCTAAACCGTCTCGAGGGAGATTAGCGCGTCCTTGCAGGCCATTGTCAAGGAGGGAAAACAAGCTCGTTAAATGACGCCATTAGAAAGCGATTAAGGTGGGAAGAATTTCCCACTTGGGTTTGAATAGGCAAACTCAAGCGGGAATTTTACCGTGACTCATAGCTTTCTAATGGTGTACAATATGGGCCTTACTGGCTCATAACAATACTAACTAGCGGAATTGATTCAGTGCATGTGAGAAATGACCAGTGCCGTGACTACAGTTTTCATAAAAAGATTTATATTATAAGATCTATATTTTTTGGAATATGTATTTTGTAATGCCACTTTAAGTCTTAGTCATTTTCCACTTTTTCTTTGACTAATAACTTGATTCTAATATTATCTGAGTAAGGTATTATAATTATATCAAAGCACAATGTAATACATTTTCCAACATTTTGGACGACTTCGTTTAGAAATCATAAATAAAAAAGTACGCAAAATGTCTTGTTACGCACCTATTCGAAGCTGCAAATTTAAAATGAAAAAATTGTCAAATAATATACAAACTATTTCTTAAATATTTGAAATTTACAGATGTTACTTATATTAACTTGGAAGACATAAAAATTAAAAGTAGAGTTAAATATTTTTGAGTTAAAGATTTTCAAAATCACTGTAAAATCTGTATCACAGGTTTTTTTTGTGTGTAAAATTCATGTCCATCACAAATACGTTCCTTGATATTTTACTTTTATATTTTCATAACCTCTCGGGTTATCCTTAATTTAAAAAAAAATATTTTAGGCGGTTTGAAAATTTTGTTGCAATATAAAAAATAAAAGAACTTTACACAAGATGTGATTTACTTAACTTTTTCTCTCTTTGACCACTTTTAAAATTGATGCTCTTTAATTCTTCATTTCTGTTATTTGACTTTTCATTACTTGAATTTGTTTTCTATCTTTTTGAAAATTAGATCGACAAATGAAGGGTGTGGCGGCAAAAGCATGTAAGACCGTCGGGATAAATTTTTCAGGAGAGAGAAAAAATCATCTCAAAAATCGAATGATCAAACAAAAAATGTTCAGGTCCATTCGAGATTTGGAGGAGCTCTAGAGATATCAATAAACAAATTTTTGAAAAAGTTAATATTTTAAGCAATTGAGTTAAAATTTTCAAATTGTCTAATAAATTACTGAAAATATTACGTATGTTTTATATTAGTACTTTTCGCTGGATAAACAAAAATATTACAAAGTCAGAACATTTTGAAGAAGACTTGAAATTTATTTAAAATTTTAGGTTGTGTAATTTTTTTTTAAATTAGAATGTAGCATTTTTAAACAAAAATCATTAATATTTCCGATTTTTAACAATATTAGGCTAGATTAACGTTTTATACCAAAAACTGGTATTTTAAAACAAAAATCACTATAGTTAAAATAGGATACCAAATTTTTGAGCAGTTTATTCAAGTAATATTAACGTTTTTCACCAAAAACGGTCATCTTGCAGAAAAGTAATTGGATTTTGAAGAAGATTTACAATTCTGAATAATTTTCTGTTATGTTATGTTTGTGTTTTTCGTTGGACATTATTGGTAGTTTTAATAACAAATTATTAGATTTCAAAGAGTATGTACCATTTTGCAACAACTATAGGTTATGTTGACGTGTTTCATCTGAAATCAGTATTTTTCACAAAAGTCATTAAATTTAAATTCGATGACTCTGTTTAAAATAAATTATATTTCAAACATTTCGAAGAAGATTCAGAACTTTTCAACCATTTCAGGTTATGTTGGTGTATTTTTAGTAAATAATCATTAGATTTCAAAGAAGATTAAAGCTTTTGTTCAATTGTAGATTTTAAGCTAGTTATTTGCACCGGAAATGACGATATAGGATTCAAAGAAGATTTACAATTTTGGAACAATTTAACGTCATGGTAACGTTTTTCACCGGAAATCGGTTATTTTCAACAAAAATAATAAAATTACAAAGAATATTTACTATTTTGGAACAATTTAAGGTTATGTTAACCCTTTTTACCGGAAATCGGTTATTTTAAACAAAAGTAATGCAATTTCAAATAATACGACTTACAATTTGAAACAATTTTTTTGTAAAAAATTGGTATTTTTCATAAATAAAATCATAAGATTTTTCAGATTTCTATTGATCTTTAGATTTATACCAGAAATCGGTTATTTCAAATAAAACTCATTTTACTTAAGAATTAAACTTAGAATTTTGAAAAACTTTAGGTTATATTAATACTTTTTTTCGGACATTTAGCATATATTGTATAAAAATATTATATATTACTTGTGACTTTCTTTTGAATGTTGATGTCCACTTTAGGCTTTAGGGTCAAATAAATTTAAAATAATTGAATTGTTTCTAACGTTTCGGCACACAATGATGGTCCTTATCAGTAAATTTGATTAAATCTGCAAAAATTACATCATTTCTTGTAGGTACGCAATGCACAATTGAAAGAGTAATTCTTTGGTTAATACTGCAGTGGACAAATGATATGAAATCTTATTATAATTAATAAAATTATATACAAATTTCTGTTAAAGTAACATTTTCTTTAAATTACACTGAGTAAAACTACAAAATTATTTAAAACATTGTTGTTAAATAATTATTCATACATTCTTTAAAGATTTTTACGATGTAGATTTGACGAAAAGCTTTATTACACTGTGAGGTAAACAAATATTTTAAAAAATATCGAAAAAGATTCTAGCTAAAGAATTCTTAAAATAAAATTATATAGCGATGTAAATTTGATGAAAAATATTTATTCCATTTTTTGTATGAAAAATTTCAGTTTAGAAAATTGTTTTTAAAAAACAATTATTTTTTATATATAAAATTAAAAATTGAATTTTCCGTTATCATTACAATTACTATTATTATACCATTAAGCCAATTCCCTTTCGGCGTAGGCGTGGCTTGCTCGGTGAGGAAAGGAGTAGTGTGGGGTAGGGGGTATAGATTTTTTAGATTGATCTAGAATTCTTGTGTTATTTATTTAAATGACACGTTCGTTCCGCAACACTGCTCCGACCCAGGTGGCTGAGCAATCTCTCTAGCGATCACCCCAAGTGAAGAGCCTCACAATATTTGTATGTGTGTTTCCAAACTTGGGCCCATTAGTATCCAAAGTCTTCGTTTCAGGCGACATTCCCTCTATTGTCACTCTGTTTACAAACTATTTGTCGCCACACTTTTCTGTCCTGGCATACTACTCTAGCTTCCTTCACGTACATGCATTTTCTCATGCAAGCTCTCGCGTTTCTATGGCTTCTTATGTCTCTTCGGATTAATGTCTCATTCACAGACTCTAACCATTCTTTCGGTGGTCTACCTCTGGGCATTCTGCTATTTACTTTACCTTTATACACTTGTTTGGTCATTCATTCATCTTTCATTCTTTCACCATGTCCGATCCATCTTAACTGATTTCTTTCCTATATTTAAGTACGAATCTGCATTATCATCGGAGAAGGTAATTATCGATCAACTAGTGTCTATTCTGTACCACATTCTTTGAGGACTATCGCGTTTCGGACTTTGTCCATCAGTGTTTTCCCGCATATTGTGCGCAGAGGTTTCAGGCGAATCGCGTTGATTTTATTCTTGTCCTTTTCTTGACAGATCCATGTCCCGCTACCGTATAGTATAGTCAGTACAAATATAGAATTATGTATGGTCATTTTAGCTTTTTTTAAATATGTTTTTATTTCTGAGAATGGACCCTGCTCTACCGATAACCTTCTTACCCTCGTTTACGCGCCTATCTAACTCCACATCTATTTTTCCGTCGCTAGTGAATAGGCTACCCAGATATACGTACTTATCAACTTGTTCTAATCTCTCATCATTTAGGTAATGTTGCACATTGTTCTTTCGGTTTTTCCTTCAAACACCATGATTTTTGTTTTATTGACGTTAATTTTGAGGCCTATGTTTTTGATGCTTGTATTAAGTTTATTCAACATTTTTTGGAAATCCTCGATTGATTCTGTCATAACAATCTTGTTATCTGCGAAAGCTAAACCACGTACCTTCACTGTTTCAAGATCTACACCTTCTTCGTCGAAGAGGGCCATTCTTAGACACTTATCCATAAGTATGATAAATAGCCATGAGGACATAACGCATCCTTGTTTCACGCCTTGCATAATATCGAACCAGTCACTCAGTTTCCCATTAACCCTTAAACTCGCTTTACTACCTGTATATATTGTTTCTATTGCTTGTAGGAGCCATCTATTGACTCCGTACTCTTTAAGGACTTCCCAAATTTTATTTCTATTTACCTGGTCAAATGCTTTTTCTAGGTCAAAAAATGCACAGAAAATTTTCTTTCCTACTCTCAAACTTTTTTCTGTGATGTGTCTTAAGCTAAATATTTGATCTGCACATGATCTTCCTGGCATAAATCCACTTTGGACTTCCCATATCTTTTCTTGTGTAATTTTCATTACCCTAGGAATATGTATTTTTGAGTACATTTTATTCACGGTACTTAATAAGCTGATACCTTTGTAATTACTGCAGTTGCTTTTATCTCCCTTTATTTTGTATATTGGTACGATAGTCGCTTTTCTCCAATCGTCTGGGACTTCTTCCGTCTCGATATATAAAATTATCAATTCGCACAATCTGTGAGGTATGTACTCGCCACCGTATTCAAGCATTTCAGCGCTAATACTGTCTACGCCAGCAGCCTTACCGTTTTTTAAGTTCTTAATTATATCTCTAACCTCAGTGACACAGACTTTTACAAAAGTTTGCAAAATCACACTATAGTGAGAGTTGTGGTGAAATTTTTTTGTTCGAAGTCTCATTTATTGACACAATAATTTAAAAACAAAAGTCACGTTTTTATGAGAATTATTTTATTTAGAAATAATACGTACGATTTTTTTATTTAGTCATGTTTCTAATGTTCAAATTTTAACGGAGTATTAATTTTTGCAACCTTCTAGTATTTATATTTTTAAAAATTTGTATCATGCAATAACAAAAATATATACTTTCTTTTTTTCGTGATACCGCGAATTTCAATTTTGATTTTCTCGGAATAGGATTATTTTCTTGGATCAAACCTTTTTTATTCTGATAGAAATATATTTTTTTCATCCCACTAAATGAAAGAAAAAAACTACAAAAGTAGGGAAATCACTAACATGGCAAAAAGCACTGAAATAGCATCACTAAGGTTTACGCCAGGGCGTCAACTTCGATCCATAGTAATCAACTTTTTAATAACCTTCTTAAATAAACTCTAATTTTATATTGCAATTGTAAAACTAATATTCATTATTAAATACTAAATGCCAACGAGGACCATAAATAGGTTGAAAATTCAACACCTTATTCATAATAAAAAAAAATGGTAAATATCTTCGAGGTGCTCAACACTTGTATACAATCCTGAAAGATTAGGGAGGTGCGGTGGTGGGAGATGCCGGCGACTGCGATTCGACTGTCGGTTTACTGAACTGTCGAATAAAGTTTAACGTAGCAAAGATGAAAATCTCTTCCACAGCGGATAAACTTTCATACAATGTGGAGGAAATAATAACATAACCAAAATCAATTTTTCTCTAGAATTCATTTTAAACCTTACCAAACTTTCGAGTGAATAATACATTTTTTACTTAGAAAGATTAACCGAAATTTGTCATTCTATAACCGATTTTAAGGGAATCATTAACATTGCATAATTTAAAGTTTGCTTGACTTTACATTTGCAAACTTTACTTAAATCATATGGAATTTTATCCAATTTGTCCTCAATGTATGACAGAATAGTTTTTAATAATTACAGCACGTGCATTAATGTTTACTTTTGAAAATCTTTACTGTACATTTGGAAACTTTAATCTGCGTTATTAAAGTTTACCGAACTGCCATGTATTATTTAACCTTTTGCACGTCACAAATTATTACAATAATGTCAAACATTCTCCTTTTGGTCCATATATCCCAATTGTACTCAAAAGTTTGGTGAAGTTTCCTAACCAAATTTTCTCCGTGTAGGTATATCAGACTCAAAAAAGTTGTATGTAATGATGCCATTATCTAACTGTTCTCTATAATGACGTATCCTATCTTTGAAAGTTGCTTTGTGCTGTCAGCGTTACTGTCAGCGTTTACAAGCGTTGTTCTAGGCTTGGGCTCGTAGATTCGAAATTCTTGCTCCTGAGTCACTTCTACTGCGTATGGGTTAGTTTTGCTTTCAATGAATTCGTGAATGGCTATTCGGGCCGGAGAGATGTGTTTGCTGGCGTCGCGTCGACCGCTACTTATGTCATAATTGCGCCTCAGTTATCGATTTAGCGTTTTAGTCATAGTACATTTACATTTAAAATTTTTTGAAAATTGCCAAATTTTGAGTACCGTTTATTTTTGAATTAAAGCTTTTGACATTTCGGAAAATTTGTGTTTCGATTATTTAAACAGTCTTCATAAACATATTCAGAGTTTGGGTATTTTTCAAGGAATAGGCACAATTTGTTTACGGAGTCAACAATGAATATCTTTCCGATAACTCTTTTCTATATTGCTTTATAAATTTACAAGAATTATTAATTATTTGAACAATTTTGATTACAAAATTAAGATTTTGGCTATTTCTCAACGAATAGGCTCAATTTTTTTACAGAATTAAGTAAGAAGATATTTCAGATTACTTTCTTCTATGGTGCTAAGAAAAATCATTCTGATGACTATATTTTCTATGTTGCTTATGTAAATTCACAAGAATGATTAATTATTTAAACAATTTCCATAAAAAAATAAGCTCAATTTGTTTACGGAATCAACTAAGAATGTCTTTCCGATGACTTTTTTATATGTTGCTTTGAAAATTTACAAGAATTAATAGTTTGGCTATTTTTTAACAAATATGCTAAACTTTTTTACAGAATTAGCTAAGAATATCTTTCCAATGACTTTTTTGTATGGTGATTTGCAAATTTTCAAGAACTATTAATTATTTAAACAATTTTCATAAACAAATGCAGAGCCCGGTCATTTTTCAACGAATAAGATCAATTAGTTTAGGGAATCAAGAAAGAATGTATTTCCAATCAATATTTTCTACGATACTTTGGAAATATACAATAACTATTAATTATTTTAACAATTTTCCTAAGCATATTCAGAGTTTGTCCATTTTTCAAGGAATAGGCAGAATTTGTTTACGGAGTCAACTAGGAATGTCTTTTCGATGACTATTTTATATGCTGCTTTGTAAATTTAAAAGAATTATTATTTGTTATATCATTATTTTTAACGAATTGGCTCAATTTGTTTACAGAACCAAAAAGAATGTATTAAAAATAAGTCTTTTCTATGTTACATTGCAAATTTAAAACAATTGTTAATTATTTTAACAATTTTCATAAACATATTCAGAGTTTGGCTGTTTTTCAACGAATAGGCTCAATTTGTTTACGAATTCAACTAAAAATATCTTTACGATGCCTGTTATCTATGTTGCTTTGTAAATTTACAATAATTTTCAATTATTTAAACAATTTCAATTAAAAAACTGAGAGTTTGGCTATTTTTTAAAGAATAGGCTCCATTTTTTATAGAATTAAGTAAGAATACCTTTCCAGTAACTTTATGCTATAATGCTCTGCAAATTTCAAAGAATGAATCATTATTTAAACAATTTTGATAAACAAATCAAGAGTTTGGCTATTTTTTAAAGAATAGGCTCAATTTTTTTACGGAATCAATAAAGAATTTTTTTCAAATATTTCTTTCCTATGTATGATACTTCGAAAATGTACAGTAATTATTAATTATTTAAACAATTTTCATAAAAACATTCAGAACAATTTGTTTACGGAGTCAACTAAGATTGTCTTTCCGTTGACTCTTTACTATGCTTTGTAAATTTACCAAAATCATTAATTATTTAAACAATTTCGATTAAAAAATTTAGAGTTTGGCAACTTTTCAACGAATAGGCTCAATTTTTTTACAGAATTAGATAAGAATATAAGAATATCTTTCCGTTGACATTTTCCTATAATGCTCTGCAAATTTCAAAGAATTAATTATTATTGAAACAATGTTGATAAACAAATTAAGAGTTTGACCATTTTTCAACGAGCAGGCTCAATTTGTTTACGGAATCAATAAAAAATGTTTTTCAAATAAACATGTTTATCAACATATCCAGAGTTCAGCCATTTTTCAAGCAATAGGCCATACCACGCTGAAAAAACCAGTTCTCGTCAGATCACTGAAGTTAAGCAGCGTTGGGCGCGGTTAGCACTTGGATGGGTGACCATTCGAGAAAACTGAGTGCTGTTGGCACATCGTGGGTGTGGTGAGCCTACACTTGTAGTTATTTACTACAAGTTATCAACCTAGAAACACTACCCGAATCGGGTAGTGTCACGCCTACCCCGAAAGGGAAATGGCTTAATGGTATACATACATAGGCACAATTTGTTTACGGAGTCAACTAACTATGTCTTTCCGAAGACTCTTTTTCTATGTCTCTTTACAAATTCAGATTTTGGCTATTTTCAACGAATAGGCTACATTTTTTTATAGAATTAAACAAGAATATCTTTCCGATTACTTTTTTTCTATAATGCCATGAAAAGTCTTTCTGATGACACTGTTCTATGTTGCTTTGTAAATTTACAAGAACTAATAATAATTTAAACAATTTTCATAAAAAAATAAGCTACATTTTTTTACAGAATTAAGTAAGAATATATTAAGTAAGAATTTTCAAGTTTCAAATGTTTCAAATTTTTTTTTGCTCATCAACTTTTTTTTCATATTAAATATTAAATTTAAACAAAATAACCCGTAGCACCTTTTGAAGGAAGTATCAGAGAATATTTTAGAATTTTCGGGTGTCAATATAAACGATTGTGTGTCAGCTAAGGGTTCAAAAAGACAATAGCTATTGGTAATTAGTGATACAAGTGCGCAAAGTAGGCGAGTTGGAGGCAAATTCTGCATTCACATGAGTAGCAACAGCTTCTGTGCACTTATAGCACACGCTATTTTTACAAAAACCATCCGAAAAAGCTATTTACCGTCTTTTTACCCCTTTTCATCGAATTTCCGGTGTATGGTGGTTTTCAGCCAAATTCAAGCATACTTTTTTTGCAAAATCAGCCGGATCTGTATACTCGAAATTTTGGTAATTTTTCCGCTAGGAGTCAGGAACCATTTGTGAAAAGTTAAAAAAAAAATCATTCTCTTCCGGAAAAATCTGCCGGGTCTGTATATCGTCCACTCCATTCACTCTCTTCCTCCCCCCCCCCCCCTCATATCTTTCTAACACCAACCCCTTGAGATAAATAATTGAGGCGCCGGATGCAAAAAGGAGATATAGAATTATTTTGCGAGAGTAGATGGAGGGGCCTCTAGCCGCTTGGGTTTCAGCAACGTTCAGAAGTCCCCCCACTCTCGCCAAATAATCATATATCTCCTTTTTGCATCCGCCGCATCAGTTCTGGATCTACCCTGAATAAATGTTCAAAGTAAGTATACCATTAAGCCATTTCCCTTTCAGGGTAGGCGTGACACTACCCGATTCGGGTAGTGTTTCTAGGTGGATAGTTTCTCGTAGTAAATAACTACTACAAGTGTGGGCTCACCACACCCACGATGTGCCAACAGCAGGCAGTATTCTCGAATGGTCACCCATCGAAGTACTAACCGCGCCCAACGCTGCTTAACTTCAGTGATCTGACGAGAACTGGTTTTTTCAGCGTGGTATGGCCATGGTATGGTAATTTAAAAAAAAATGAAATACTTTGAGCTCAGCTGGTGCGCAATGTTCCTGATCTGTAAAGTGCGCATGCGCGTCCATTGTTCGAGTTGGAAAACATATGAGGATCAAAGTGCGCATGCGCCAATATTACTCTCCCATTTTCAGCAGGATTGAATCACCTTGACGAATTTACGTCGGTACGTCGGTACTCTAAGTAAAGCCGTTGGTCCATAGTTCGACTATGACAGAGTCAGGCTATCTTTAATATTTATAAGAAACTTGTGTCAGCCAGGATAGTTATTATGTATGTGGTGAGGCCGAGGTGTGGGAAACTTTGCCCGACGTGTCGATGGGAAAATCTCACCTGTATATATCGCAGATTTGGCCTCTGTCTGTATCTCAGCATACCTTAAAAAAATGATGTAAGATACGATCTTTATATTTGACATCAATATCTTTCACAGAAAACTAGTGAGACATCTGGTAAAATCTGCTTCAAATAAAAACTGAAAATATTGTCAAAGAAAAGTTTTGTAGAAAAAAACCAATAATAATGCCTCTGAGGGGGGAGGGGGGAGAGATTGTGATCAGTGGGCACGACATGCTGGGACAAGACTTAAGTTTTAAAATATTCGTCATAGGATATACTTAAATTGTAAAAATTAATAAAATACTAAAGCTTCTCGAAACAATGTTCGCATTGGAGCAATATTTTAATATCTCGCTAAATAAAACACGCGTTTGTTTTCCCTGCGGACATCATTGGATTATATCTTCCCGCAAATAGTCCGGGGAAATTAGCTCGAAAAAGGTCGATTTCCAGAAAAAAAAGGTAAAGTTTTTTTTTCTTTACAATCATGTCCCTGAAGGCATTAGAAATGAATACCAAAAAAGTTCCCCATCGGATCGGCGCCGCATACACCCCTAGCCTCGAAAAACATCCCTCAGACGGGTAGTAGCGCTAGTTTTTGGCTATTATATACGAAAGGGTGCGTCAGAAGACAAAAATGAATAGCGGTGAAAATATTTATAATAAAATTTACAATAGAAAAGGTTCCATACACTTTTGCTGTACAGGCCATAGGTGATGCGTAATCAGCTCCAGGAGTGGGGGGGATGTTTTGGCGTATGGTGCGAAACGTACTCGCGCGCTTAGTTTTCGGCCCATAACTCATAAACGGGTAGTTTTTGGACAAAAATGCATAGAAAAAAATGTGTAGAGCAAAAAATTTCCTTTTGGGGCCAATACATTTTTTTGCAGTTTATCAATTTGGAAAGTCATAATTAATTTTTTAGGTGCACGTACAAGCACTGGGATCTCATTCCCAACTACCTGTAAGGCAGAGTTTTTGGTGCGTTTTTTTATTGTGGTTTACAAACGAAAGATTAAATTCTTTCAAAAATATAATTTAACCTTCCATAGTTAAATATATAACAATTCAAAAATCGCTTTTGTAAGTTTTCTTATAAAACTCATTATTTCTGTTAGAGATTGCTTACTCAGCCCTTGAACTCTTATATTTAAAAATATATCACATGAAAATTGAAAGTTGGAGTGCCGATAAGAGGCTAGACTCGCGCTAGGCTAGACACTTCACATTTTTTACAAGGTCCAGACCCATCCGCGGGTGGGAATGGCTTGTACGTGGTGAACACGTTTTTAAGGGTCCCAAACATCCTCAACTGACGGGATAAACTCTTCGTCGCATACGGAAACCCATAAATACTACACCCTGTAGATTCAAGAAAGGGACCCTCTCTATGCACTTGTTCTACAGAGTAAGCAGTAATGATGCTGAAGTACTATGAGGCTGTTGTGTTTCGAAATTCATCATGGCTTCAAGAAGTAAATGTTTTATATGCGTAAAAAGTTTGAGTGTAGGTGAGACAGTCGAATTAAAAAGTGGAATTGACAATCTTAGACGAGTGAGTGAAATTCGCAAAGATGGATACCTGAACTTATTATGAAGAATTGTTCAGACTGCTATAACACAGTTTGATTATATTAAGTCTGTTGTAGTCGGACAAGATGTCGATCTTCTTGTTTTAATAACTGCTCTCTCTCCAGCGGATAAAGATATATTCTTGTTAAAAGAAGGGTAAGGAAAATGTTAAATCTCGACTTCATAGTTCACAACGCTTGCAACATTGTGGTTTCTTGAAAAATTTCAAGGAATCAGTTCTATTTGCCCATGCATTCAGCGGGTGTGATACTACGTCCTCTTTCTTTGGGTACGGAAAACTAAAAACGACTACTTTGCTCAGGAAGGATATACTCTTGGCAAAACTTGAAGATATTGTGACGATTTGCAACAACCCTGTTTCGACACATGATGAAGCTGCAGAAGCGGGGGAACGCTTCATTTTGGCATTGTGTAAGACCCCATCCTCTGAAATTAATATGAATAATTATAGATTTGTTTCTCTTAACAAATCTGTGAATCAGTCCAGTCATGCTGTCCTTTTGTCTGGACTTCCGCCTCCTTGTGCCACTGCTCGTCAACACTCTTATCGTGCTTTTCATCAAATTCAAATGTGGAGAGGGATAGAACTTGACCCAGAAGAGTGGGCTTGGAAAAAAATAGTACACCAGAGTCTCGCTATTTGAACGCGCGATCGCACGCGTTATATGAATTCCTAGAATTGCTGGTCCCCGCAGTTTCTCAGGGGGCAGGGCGAGAGACGGTTGCGACTCCGCCTCTGAAGGGACGCATGCACTACTAACTCAGTCAAGTAGATTGCGCAATATTTTCAGGCAACCCCCGAGATTGTTCATCTATCGAGACTCTGGTTTAACAGCTTATCCAACAGACGTGCCAGCTCCAGCAAGCTTGATGAATTTGATTGTTTGCTCATGCAAAATGGGGTGTGGAAAGCGATGTGGATGCGCAAAAGCTGGTCTACGATGTTCAGGCATGTGCCTCAATTGCCAAGGTCAAGGTTGTCTTAATGCAGAAGAAGAAATAACTGATGACGAAGAAGATATAATTGAAGATTAGGCACATTATTATGAGTGAAATATTCATTCACAAAGTCAAAACTTTCAAAATAAGCCCATGATACAATATGCAACTGGCACTAACAATGTCTAAAATTTTATCAACAAAAGAAGATAATTTTTATTCCGAGTAATATTATTAACCAATGATCAGTGGAATAGGCCTATAGGGGAGACCACAATAAAAAAAACGCACTAAGAACTCTACCTCAGGGGTGGTGTGGAAATGAGATCCCAGTGCTTGTACGTGCATTTAATTAATAATGACTTTCCAAATTGATGTAATCCGAAAAGATGTATTGGTCCTAAAAGGAAATTTTCTGCTCTACAAATTTTCTTCTATGCATTTTTGTCCAAAAACTACCCGTTTATGAGTTATGGGCCGAAAACTAAGCGCGCGAGTACGTTTCGCACCATACGCCAAAACAGCCCCTCCCACTCCTGGAGCTGATTACGCATCACCTATGGCCTGTACAGCAAAAGTGTATGAAACCTTTTTTATTGCGAATTTAATTATAAATTTTTTCACCCCTATTCATTTTTGTCCTCCGACGCACCCTTTCGTATATAATAGCCAAAAACCAGCGCTACCACCCGTCTAAGGGATGTTTTTCGAGGCTAGGGGTGTATGCGGCGCCGATCCGATGGGGAACTTTTTTGGTATTCATTTTTCATGCCGTCAGGGATATGATCATGAAGAAAAAAAAACTTTACCTTTTTTTTCTGGAAAAAAGTCTAATTTCCCCGGACTAAAAGGTCTTTCGGGAATCGTCATTTGATTACAAAAGCAGAGACTACCGACTGCGTGTAAAAAATTACATAGGCTGCCTGTACTCGTTATGGGGCGCATAGCTTGTGGCGCATAGAGCTGCACTAATCAAGAAAGATTTATTGGTACAAAACAAGATGTATGGTGTGTGAGCGACGAATGGGCTTTGTATCTGGCTACGCCACGCGGACGAACACGCGGATGAACAGACTCAAAGCTCAAACCAACAGAAGAGCGCGACAGAGAAGGGATGAATGACTAATTAACCGAAGACTCGAAACAAGAAGGGACGGGAGCGACTGGTGAAGCTGTGGCTGCAAGCTCCACTACGTCTCGGTTTACCGAATTGGCTAGTGAAGCTTGTGAACCCGTCGACCTGTGTCAGGATCATTATTCAACGTTTCTACCCAGAAGGATCCTCTTATCCACCAAGGGAAAGAAATAAGGAGACAATGTTATCATACAAGAATGAACAGAACCTATCTTTACAATGGGGGTTATAAACTGCGGTAAGTACGAGTAGTAGTGTTGTGATAACGTCTGAATTAACCATCGGCATCAACCACATTTTCATGACACAGTATTTTCTAAAGATCATATTTTTATATAAAATTACATTAAAACATTGTTGACAGTTGATCAAGATTTATTTTAGGCTAATTGTCTATAAACAGGAAAATTTTCACTGTACACCAAGGGTACAAAGATACGAACTCCATCTTGTATTCGTCTTATAAAAGTTTTATCGATTTTATTGTGATCGTTATAACTCAATTGCACTTGAAGCACCCAACATGACATTAAAACATTTAATTCGTAATGGATTAATGTTGAATTGTTCGTATTTTTAGCTGTATTTGATTTTTTATAGACATTTTTGCGGGTTTTGGATTAATTAAAACATTTATAGGGGTTTTTAGCTCCGGGCACAATCGAAGAGACGAAATAAGACAAGATGTGATGACGAGACGAGACGATATGAGATAAGATGAGATGGGATGTTAAGGTGGGAGGGAGAAGGAGAAGGGATGGGAGGGAGATATTTGAGCGACTTAATAGGCTACGAAACTCCTTTTTGTAGGCGCATGTCGCCTACTGTGACTAATTTTTATTATTGTTGGATCCTCTACTACAAAGTCTCTTGCATACAGAATTTCATACATCAAGCCATGAAGATATGTAGAAACAGACACCGATTATTGGATCCAAATTAGAGTGAAAAGCCCAATACAAATGTTGAAAGTTAAAAGTATCCTTGAGTCCCAAAGAGTTTATGTCCTCTACACAAACCTCACTCACGAACTTAGAAGATGCATCGGCTTCATTCTCCATCCCTTGAGCAAACTTCACCCCTAGATACGAAACATAATGAGCGAGAGCTGCGAAAAGTTCATTACCATGCTTCAAACAGGGTAGGAAAGTTTCAAGTAAGTTGACTCCTTTATTCACTGAAACTGAATACGGGTTCTAAATTTAGTTTATACGATAACTGTCATGTTTGCCTTTCACTTTATAATTTGTTTTCATCAAACTCTTCGAATTTCATATTTTTTCCATATATTTGAAAAATATTTAGCTATTAAAGATTAAATTTTCATTATGCACCCTTATTACAATTCTATCTATATAGCCTTGATTTTCACTTTTTCATTATTATTTAAAACGATAAGGACTCATTTACGGCCAGATATGTTTATCAGCCCGGGTATACCTATATTTTTATATATCGTATGTTCCTGTAATAAAATCACTCTACTTTGGCCAAACCTAGCTAACATGAACTTTGCTGGTCTGGTAGGTAGAGTAATCTGCTACCAGGATCTAACAGCATTTTTTGCATTTTGTTATTTAAAATAGTTGAAAGTAATTATTTAAAGTAGATGGGGTTTCACTAAGGACTACACTGTAAACAATTTCTTTTGGAAACTTTCAATAATTATATTGGAAATTTATTTTCGAAACGTAACGTAATTACAACACATGATGTTATAGTTTCCAAATGCTACTATTGGCGTGCTACCTGACATGTATTGGAATTTTATAATATCTCATAGAATTCGCGATGCAGTAAATGCATTGTAATGTTGCCTCACATGTTTTGGAATGTTCGACGGTGACTCCACGAATTAAAACACTTGCAATACATGTATTGCCACTTCGTCATTCCAATACCCTGTTTGCAATTTTACCCTACGCTTGTATTGTAGAAGTGTTGTAGAATCCTTAACATTTTTAACAGTGTAGATTAAAATACTAGATGTAAAATAAATACTAGCATCAGACACTTTTTAATTTTTTCACCTTTAATAAAATTTAGGAGAAAAATCGGTAAGAATTTCTACTTTTAATTAGTGTCAAGGCATCAATTGCCGAGGGTGCATCAATTATCGAGGATCGCCAGATGTTTTTATGGCAAAAAGCGAATTAGAATAAAAATGAAAATAAAATCAATATTATACTAATGCAGACAGTATAAACTAGAAACTCTACAACAAACTCTATATTTTTAGAAGGAAAATTCGTTCCGAATTTAATATATGTAATCGGGTCTCTCATGAAAATGATGGAAATTTGCCATTTTCTTAATATAATATGTTGGTTGGATCGAAATTTCTAAACCAAAAATTCGGTGCTTTTTTATTGTTCTTTATATTTAAATGTTGAAACAAAAACTTAAGTCTCATAAAAAAAACGGCCTGAAGTAAATTTTGTAGATATTTTTGTCATAAACAATTCTTCTTGTTAACATTTTTTTTGTATCTCACGTACTTTTTCTGGAAAATGGAATTTAAAATTTTTATTAAAATTTTTATCGATTAAAAGAAAAACTATGCATGTCATCAAAAAAATGCTCAAGAAGATTTGTAGACCATTTTGGGATGAAGAATTTTTCTTCCTAACATTTTTTTCTTATCTTGCATAGTTTGGCCGGGAAATTGAATTTTTGAATAATAAAAAAAAATGGATAAAACCAGAACTGTTGGTAAAAAAAGGATGGCTAACCAACTTGTCCTTTCTTCTCAGGTCCTCAAAAAGTGTGCCAAAGCTTAATCCAATCTGATCAGTCTTTCGATAGTTATCTTGCCGCCAAACTCCAGACTAAAGACTACAGATAGTAACTTCGTAAAATTAATTTTTTTTTTTTCTGAATCAGATAGTCTTAAGTCATGGAGATTACATAAAAAAAGGAGAAATAGGGCAATTTTTTCCTGAAAAAGAGGAAAAGATTAAAAAATTTATTTTTACATGTAGAAAAGAAAGAAAGAATCTGAAAGGCCTGGTGTTCGAATCCCAGCGGAGCTAGAGAGGTTTTTTCAGAACTCACAAAATTAACAATCAATATTGAAAAAATATTGATTTTAGACCTAGTAGACAAAAAACATTAACATCATAGCATTTACTATATTTCGCTGGTCAAAAAAAACATAACATCAATTAATAAAATCACTCTCATGTTGGAATGATTATAAATTAATCTTGCAAGTACACTGAATGACGTCGTCATTCAACTTTAGGAGTTGTGAAGAAAATCTTCTCGTCTCTCAGTAGCTTAGTTGGTTTAAGCATCAGACCGGAAATCTGCAAGACCTGGTGTTTGAATCCCAGCGGAGCTAGAGAGATTTTTTTCACAACTTACAAAATTAACAATCAATATTCAAAAAATATTGATTTTAGACCTAGTAGACAAAAAACACTAACATCATATTATTTTGTATAAGAAATTTTATATGTTTAAATAATGTAAAATGTTTTTAAAATTATTTTTGCCATTAAAGAATCTATTTTTTTAAGTTGCACACACGCTGTACTCTGGACGGTTTTGGGCATGGCTTGCAGTGACCTTCAACATAAAACCAGGGGAACTAAACGTGAACATTTAGGGTCGTGTGAACCATTTCTGTTGGATTTGGACGCAGGCTAACAGCTGACGCAGCTAACGCGCTGAGGAGACTGCCCGCTTAGCCACTACGCTACTATTGGTAACATATGACTGAGCACCGCCTCTCTTTCGGTCCCGCGGTCTCTGCATCATCAAAATACTGATTAGAATTCTAGGAACGCCGTAAACCCAGGTTACTTAAATACAGAGTTCAGTGTACTTAGTTTGTTGCAAATCCATTCACGGCGATATAAAAAAGTTCGGTGAAAAATAACATTTGTTAAATAAACAATTTTTATATCCTTACAATCTTTCTCATATTCAAGAATATTTTCTTTTTAAAAATATTCATGGCGATATAAAAAAAGTTCGATGAAAAATAACATTTGTTAAATAAACAATTTTTATATCCTTACAATCTTTCTCATATTTAAGAATATATTCTTTTCAAAAAATTCGACCATTAATAATGAAATCAAGATACTTATAAGTATAAGTGAATATTTCTTTCCAACATTTGTCACTTTTTCCTTACTATAATTAATATTTTGAATGTAAATTTGAAAATACATTCTTCAATACCCTGAAATTCAAATTAAAAATAGTTTGAGTGCCTAAAATACACTGGAACTTGGAATTACAAAGGCGTCTGAGTTTATGTACTTCCGAGAACTGCTGGCCTCGTGTGGCCTCGAAATGTAGTGATGTGCGGAGTGTCTGGATTTATGTCCAAGGTAGTGCCCGAAATCGGTCATAATTCCAAGTTTTAGTGTATTGCACACTTTGAAAATATATAATTTGTATCTATCGATGAACCTATAGGTTCATCGAAAAAATATTTTATCTTTGAAGTTTTATTTAAATCCTAAATATTAGTTAGTAAGTTAGCTTAGTTTGTTTATGACAATTGCATAAAGATAAAAAATAATGTAATTGTTCAACAAATTGTTCGAAGAAAAAAAAATCTGCACCTGGATATTTCGGAGACGAATCTAGAGGTATTTTTCGTTTTTCGATATGACTTAGTTTTTTTAAAATTAATGACAAAAGTTTTAGATCCATATCTACAGGGACATAGCAAATGTACGCTTAACAACAAATGCGCTAAGTGTTTAAAAAATGGTTGAAAAAAAAAAAAACTGCACCTGGATATTTTCACGAGGAATGCAATGGTGTTGTTGGTTTTTCGATCTGACGCTTAATTTGTTTATAACAATTGTAGAAACATAAAAAATAATGTAATTGTTAAACAAATTGTTTAAACAAAAAAAGTTCGCACATGGATATTTCGGAGACGAATCTAGAGGTGTGTTTCGTTTTTCGATATGACTTTTCGTTTTTTTAAAAAGCAAGTACAAAAGTTTCCAATCCATATCTGTGGCAAACTTCAATGCCGTACTTTAAATTGTTCAAGTTAGAGCATTTAACTGTGCAGTTGAACAAATTGGAATATTCGATTTTCTAATTATTTAACTTTGTACACTTCAATTAAAAAGTATTCACCTGGAAATACTTATTTTTTTTCAAACTGTTCCAAGTTGATATTGGATAACAACTTCTGTCTCCGGTTGAAAAATTTGCATTATGTTTTAAATGATTTCAGCTTCAAGTTTTTTTTAAAGATTATTTATGCATATTCTACTTTTTAATAGAATAATTTTTTAGATGTAAAACGAATAATGGTTCTTATAGTCCTTACGTACATGTACTAATTTCGGAGAATTTCTTGCGTAATTCAAATATTTTATTTTAAAATATCGTATATTTGAAGAGAAAAGGGGGAAAAGGGGAATGTGAAAAAGGAAAAATGCGGGGAATAATGAAAAGACTGCGATCATTGTAACACCTTCTCAATAGGATGAGAATATAAAAAAACATGATTATGCATAAAAAAAGCAAATCAGCTCACAACACCAGACGACAAAAACAAGCAGTATATCGACTGCTCCATGCAATATGGAATCAACTTCGGGTAAGTCCGTATAAAGAATCAGGTTTGAGTTGCTCTGCATATGGACTCAAGCACATTTTTATCGATTTTGACTTTTCGTAATATAAAATGAATAAGTCGGCTGTTCTGCAGCCTTGTCTTCGTGTTTGTTATGACTGTAGTATTTTGTCAGGTTAATTTTCAAGCAAACGGTTGGCTCTGTGGTAAACGTAACCTTATTCTTTATACGGACTTAGCCGAACATGATTCCATATTGCATACAGCAGACGATATATGCAGGCACTGCGCAGGAATGCCACATTAGGAAAACAAAACATCAACGATACTGCGTTGCCAATTTTGCACTATTAGCAGGATGTCTACTGTGCGGAAATTTAAGGAAATTCAGGAATTGTCCGAATTTTAGATTAAAATACTAAACGAGATTCTCACATTTTAATATTAATTGCGGGTTAGCTTTCGCAGATGACAAGATTATTATGGCAGAATCAATCGAGGACTTGCAAAGAATGTTGAATAAACTTAATACAAGCATGAAGAACATGTGCCTTAAAATTAACGTAAATAAAACAAAAATCATGGCGTTTGAGGGAAAAACTGAGAAAACAATGTGCAATATTGTCCTAAATGATGAGAGATTAGAACAAGTTGACAAGTACGTATATCTGGGTAGCCTATTCACTAGCGACGGAAAAATAGATGGGGAGTTATATAGGCGCATAAATAAGGGTAAGCAGGTTATCGGTAGAGCAGAGTCCATTCTCAGAAATAAAAACATATCAAAAAAATCTGAAATGGCCATACATAATTCTATATTCGTACCGACTGTACTATACGGTAGCGAGACATGGACCTGCCAAGAGAAGGACAGGAGTAAAATTAACGCGATTGGCATGAAACTTCTTCGCACAATATGCGGAAAAACACTGATGGACAAAGTTCGAAACGAGATAATCCTCAAAGTATGTGGTGCAAAAGAGACAATAGTTGACACATGGGAAAGAAATCAGTTAAGATGGTTCGAACATGTTGAAAGAATGAAAGATGAACGACTCACGAAACAAGTGTATAAAGGTAAAGTAAATGGCAGAATGCCCAGAGGTAGACCGCCAAAAGAATGGTTAGAATCTGTGAATGAGACACTAATCCGAAGAGACATAAGAAGCCATAGAAACACGAGAGCTTGCATAAAAAAATACATGGACGTGAAGGAAGCTAGAGTAGTATGCCAGGACAGAAAAGTGTGGCGACAAATATTTTGTAAACATAGTGACAATAGAGTGAATGACGCCTGAAACAAAGACCTTGGATATTAAATGGGCCCAAGTGGTGAACCACACATAACAATTTTGTGAGGCTCTTCACCTGGGGTGATCGCTAGAGAGATTGATCAGCAACCTGGGTCGGAGCAGTGTTGCGGAATGAACGTGTCATTTGAATAAATAACACGAGAATTCCAGATCAATCTAAAATATCTATACCTAACACCTATATACCTATCTACCTTATACCTTATACCTATATACCCACCATACACACTACCTTTTCCAACCGAGCAAGTCACGCGTACCCCGAAAGGGAAATGGCTTAATGGTATAATAATAATAATAATATATTAGTGCCTTACACTATTACAAGTCATATACGATCATTTTCATTTACAAAAAGGCATCTATAAATGATTAAAACTCTATGTATGTATTTTTTATTTCTTTGAGTTGGTGGATAGCAATCGCAAAAATTTTATCTCAGGATTTTTATTTTTCGTATATTGAATAATAATTTTTTACGAGTGCACGGATTGCACTCAATTTGTCTAGAACCCTCAAATGAAACGTCCTATAATTGGGGACAATTTTGTCAAAGCTTTATTTCTCGAGTACTTGATTCAAGAAATGGTGACATCGACATTTTCGCTTATACCCCAATTGTCAATAATTATAAAGCGCGAAAGTACGTTTTAGGTTGGTTAGGCTACGTCAAAATCAAACGAGTCTTTTTATACTGTTTATACATACACGGAAAAAATAAGTCTTGGAACATTTCCTAGATTAGTGCTGGACTTTTGGACGGGCCATCATTTTTATAAAGTCTCGTATATTTTCTATGAAGTTGTCGTAAATTTTCATGGAAAAATAAAGAAAAGTCATGGAAGTTTTCAAGCACAGTCAAGGAATCTTGGAATTCTTATCAGACAGTTTACAAAGAAAATGTATACAGTCATGAAATGGCTATAAAAAACCCTTTATATTTTCAAAGACTTGAATTGAATAAGTGCGCGATTCAGAAAGGAAGAACTGGAATACGAGTCAGGGCAACACTCCATGACTATCTGCGAGAATTTGCAGAGGCGCGGTCAGTGACGTTTAGGGACAAATTCACATTGATATGAATGTTGTAGACAGTGGACGAAGATTCAGTGCTCCCAAACCTCGGAGATTGGTTATCATTGACTTGCTTATTTAAAATGATTAAATGTGCAAATAAATTGTTTACAACAAAAAGTTATTGTAAAACGCATAAATATATTAAGAATGATTTAAAATGATTATTTATGATTAAAAAACGTATGCCTTTCCTCGAATTTAAAATCGATCGTTTATTTTTACAACTGGTCGCATAAATAAAGGATTTAAATCTCCAAGAGTTAGTTGAGGTGACAAATTTTATTCACTTGCTACCTTTTTCTGCTAGATATCAAATTCCTTTAACAAAGTTGCACGATTGTTTCTCAAACAATGTCTCATTTACAGATTCTAACCATTCTTTCGGCGGTCTACCTCTGGGCATTCTGCCATTTACTTTACCTTTATACACTTGTTTGGTCAGTCGTTCATCTTTCATTCTTTCAAGATGTCCGAACCATCTTAACTGATTTCTTTCCCATATGTCAACTAGTGTTTCTCCTGTACCACATTCTTTGAGGATTGTCTCGTTTCGGACTTTGTCCATCAGTGTTTTCCCGCATATTATGCGCAGAGGTTTCATGCCGATCGCGTTAATTTTACTCCTGTCCTTTTCTTGACAGGTCCATGTCTCGCTACCGTATAGTACAGTCGGGACGAATATAGAATTATGTATGGCCATTTTAGCTTTTTTTGATATGTTTTTATTTGTTAGGATGGACCCTGCTCTACCGATAACCTGCTTAACCTTATTTATGCGCCTATCTAACTCCCCATCTATTTTTCCGTCGCTAGTGAATAGACTACCTAGATATACGTACTTGTCAACTTGTTCTAATCTTTCATCATTTAGGACAATGTTGCATATTGTTTTCTCACTTTTTCCTTCAAACACCATGATTTTTGTTTTATTTACGTTAATTTTGAGGTCCATGTTTTTCATGCTTGTATTAAGTTTATTCAACATTCTTTGCAAGTCCTCGATTGATTCTGCCATCACAATCTTGTCATCTGCGAAAGCTAATCCACGTACGTGTTTGGAGATTTACACCTTTTTCGTCGAAGAGTGAAGTTCTTAGACACTTATCCATGAATATGATAAATAGCCACGAGGACATAACGCATCCTTGTTTCACGCCTTGCATAATATCGAACCAGTCACTCAGTTTTCCATTTACCCTTACACTCGCTTTACTACCTGTATATATTGTTTTTATTGTTTGTAGGAGCCCTCCATTTACTCCGTACTCTTTAAGGACTTCCCAAAGTTTATTTCTATTTACTTTGTCGAATGCTTTTTCTAGGTCAATAAATGCACAGAAAACTTTCTTTCGTACTCTCAAGCTTTTTTCTGTGATCTGTCTTAGGCTAAATATCTGATCTGTACATGATCTTCCTGGCATAAAACCACTTTGGACTTCCCATATCTTTTCTTCTGTGATTTCCATTACCATATGAATAAGTATTTTTGAGTATATTTTACTTACGGTACTCAGTAAGGTGATACCTCTGTAATTACTGCAGTTTCTTTTATCTCCCTTTCTTTTGTATATTGGTACGATAATCGCTTTTTTCCAATCGTCTGGGACTTTCCCCGTCTCGATACATAAATTTATTAATTCGCACAACCTGTGAGGTATGTACTCGCCATCGTATTTAAGCATTTCAGCACTAATACTGTCTATGCCAGCAGCCTTACCGTTTTTCAAGATCTTAATTATGTCTCGGACCTCAGTGACACAGACTTTTTCTCGTCTATATCATATAGCATTTCACGTTTGCTGTTTCTCATGCTGGCAAACTCTGTACTCTTACTTCCCTTCAACTGTTTATATAATAGTTTCATAATTCCTTCAAAGTAGTTTTGTATTTTGTTCTCTTCTTCTGTTCTGATTTTTTCTTTACTCTCCTTGACTAGTCGTTTAATTTTCCTCTTTTTGTCTTTGTAATCATTTTTGAGTCTATTTCTCTCCTCATCGCTAAGACCTGTCATGTTTAATGTTCTCTTGTGCGCTTTTTTCTTTTCTTGCTGGGCTGCTTGAATTTCATCATTCCACCACGCACCACCAGACTTTCTTCCTACCACTGCCGTACCACACACTTCAATTGCAGTTTTAAAAATGATATCCCGTAATAAAGCCCACGCGCCCTCTATATCTTTATTGCTTATAAGCGCTTCCCAAGTTGCCCTATCTATGCGTTCGCTTAACTTATTTTGAAACTCTATTCGCACTTCCGGTTTCTGTAAATTTTAAATCTTTATTCGAGTTTGTTTCGTTTTTTCTGTTCTCTTTCTTTTCCATCCCCGGCCTAAGTTTATTTTAGAGATTAAAAGGTAATGATCAGTATTGCATTCGGAACCCCTCATTACTCTTGTATCTTTGACTAGTTCTCTTAGTCTTTCATCCGCAATAACGAAGTCAATTACACTGCGGTTATTTCCTTTACACCAAGTGTACGTGTGGATCATTTTATGTCGAAACCAAGTATTGGTAATAAATAGGCCCTTTTCTAAGCATAAGCTAACTAATTTTTCCCCGTTATAATTTTTTCTTGTTGGATCCCCAAAATTACCTAGCACCCTTTCTGTATCTGTATCCTGGCGTTGGACGCCGACCCATCCGTTCATATCTCCTAGCAGAATTATTCTTTCACCTTGATCGCAAGTACTTATTGTGTCATTTAAAGTGTCCCAGAAGGCGTCTTTGACTTCTCGCGGCTCACTGTCAACTGGAGCGTAGCACGCTATGATAAATAATCTTCTGATTCCTACCTTCATTCTAGCCCACAACAATCTGGGAGATACAAAATCATGATCTTTGAGATGCTGTCTTGCTTTTTCATTCATAATTAAACCGACCCCTTGACTATGATTTGATTCACTACTTACTCCTGACCATATTTCAAAACCGCCTTTCAACACCCCATTTTCTATGTTTCTATTTTCGCAACCCTTTTTCTTCGTCTGAGGTACACATAAAATATCTAGTTTCCTAGCATGCATAGTTTCTCGTAGTTCTCTTACTTTAAGATCATTCACTCCTCTAGCATTCCAAACACCCAGTCTCCATTCATCGCCTGAAACTCGACCTTTACGTTTACCGTGTGTATGCATTTCGTCAATCCAAGTTTCAGTCCATTCCGAGGCTACTTTATTGTTTGTATTATTCATGTTTAGATTGTACTCCCAACTATCACCTATAAATAAAAAGTTGTTGGGAAGTTAATCGAGTCACCACTAATACTTCTTGAAGCACTACGAGGTCCCCGAGATACTACGAATATCTGAGTTATTTTTATTTTAAAAAGATAGACAAAAATTGTTTAAACAATTTCCTTATTTATTTAACAAAATTTATCATTCCGATATAGAATCTAAAATATATTTCATATATAGTTGTTGAAATTGCTTTTTCTCATCAGAAATTTCATTTAAAATAACCATTTTTTTAATAACAATTTATGAAAAGTATTTTCGAATCTATCTCAATAATTCTTTCATCTTTTAAGAGTGTAAACACAAGTAAGTTTTTGCCAAAGTTTAAAACTTTGTTTACCAATAATTTATTATTATAATTTGGCAAATATATCAGTTTTATAAAAATAATTTATTTATAACGCTGCAACTTAAAAACAGTGCGTCTTACGAAAAGAGATCAAGGACAAAAAGTTTGATTTTTGTTTGATTTGTTATTAGTTTCTTCAATCTAGAATCAAATTCTTTAATTTAAAAAAAAAAAAAAAAACCAATTCAATGTTTGAACACAAATTTTATCAAGTGTCGTAGTACTACGTAATTATTTATTTATACTACATGTGAAATTGTCTAAAAAAAATGTCCATTACATGGATTGTATATTTTTTCCCGTAGAATCGAACTTTGTAATTAGTTTTTTTGTTATATCTCACAAATTTGAAAAAATTATTTAAACAAATTTAGTTTAAATAATTTAAAAACATATTTTTTACGCAAAGTCATCCTTTGTTTAAAAAATAATTTTTCATAAAAAACTATATTTTTTAATTATTTAAACAAAAATTGTCTAAACAATGTACTTAATTTGTTATGCAAAGTCAGTCTTGCAGCAAGTTGTCTAATTCGCAAACCTCACCCAGATTCTTTTTACGCGGCCATGCAGTTTTCAACTGTAGCACAACGCCAAGTTTTTTCACCGTGTTTTCTGCGCGAATGATTAGCCGAGGAGCTTGAGCGGTTAGAAATAAGTTGCGTTAGTCTAGAGTCTAGAGTATAGGTAGTTCTAACCCTCGCAACGTGCGTCCGATTTTTCAGAGCGTAAACAGCGTGCGATTAAAATAAGTAGTGAGTGTGTGTGTTTATTATGTTAAAATAAATATATAAGCTAGATATAATAATATTGTAAACTTAAAAAAGAATTTTTTAATTTTTTTATTAGCATAAATGTCTAGCTTGACAGTCTATATGAACCCTTCCTTGACTCTCTTCGAGATTTTAATGTTGGAGTGTTGAACGGCTTACAAATTTGTCTGTGATATTTTTTTGATGGAGTCTAGGAGTGCTTTATTGACTATGCTGGACGCAGTCTAAGAAGTCTTATACTTCTTCAAGTACTATTTGCATAATGTTATAATACGATATTTTCAAATACTTTTAGACCTATACTAAAGTCACAGACTCGGTCAATGAATATTTCCAGCACTTCTTTTTCCGTGTCGGCTTACCTTTTTAAATTACAAGTCCGTATTTAATATTTCTTATCTAATTACTGAATTACCTCGTCCTCTCTTTTAAGTATTATGTTTAGTTATCACGTGTCAGTAATTAAAATGTATTCTATTAATTTATCCAATAATTAAGAAAACTTTTCCTTTATTTCAATTTTTAGGTCAAGTTGCCAAGTCGCGTCATATCCGCCTCCACAAATGGGCCTATAGCACTCGAGAAATTGGGGAATAAACCTCGACAAATAGTGTTTTTGACACATTGTATTTTTACAGCAAATTTTATCTATAATAATCTATAGCATATTCTGGGATTTCTTAGACTACTCTAGAATATCTCGCAATAAATATGCACTATGTTATGGCATGTTATATATTATTCTAGAATTCTGGAATGTTCTGTACTTTTCCAGAATATTGAATAATGTTTTAGAATGTTGTAAACTTTTTTTTATAGAATATTCCGGAATCTTTCAGAATTCTGGGATATTGTAGAATTTCTAGAGTGTTATGAAAAATTCTATAATGTTCTAAATTATTCTAGAATTTTAGAATAATCTAGAAATATCCTGATTTTTCTGAAACGTTCTGCATTATTTTAGAGTTCTGCAATATACTAGAAACTTCTTGGCTTTAGTGAAATATCCTAAAATGTTCTAAACCATTCTGTTATTTTAGAATACGGGAATTTACTACTCACAGAGTGCGCTAGATGTTCTGGCCCAGCATCACTGATCTATATATCCATTAATACGTAGAGTAACATGTAAATTATACAGGTCCATATAGATGTAGAGATCGCTGATATTGTCACATTTGTTCTGGCAGACACTGGAATAATCTAATATACCAAAGTTTTCTAAATCCTGGAATTTTTGTTTTACTTTTATGGAATTTTCTGCAACGTTTTACATTATTCTAGAATTCTCCAATATTCTTCAAATTTCTAAATTTTACTAAAATATTTTTTAATGTCCTGGTATGTATTAGACTGTCCTAGAATGTAGGCCAACAATTTTAATAATCTTTATGGTTGTTGTCACTGTCAAGAATTTAGTATTTTATTTTCGAAAAAAATTCTTCGCTGATGAAACTAAGAGGTTGGCACGCCAGCTTCGACTTATCACTCTAAACCAGGCCCCCCAAGCCTTCATGCATTTCCCGTGTCAAAGTTTTTGAATAAAAACGTACCTTGTTAATCGCTACGGCGGCGCCACATTCGCCTCAACACAGGCAAAACCCTTATCAGTGATGATCGTTATATGTTTGCGACTGTCTGTAATTTTCTGTCCCTTGTGGTTATATATTTAAATTGTGATAATTATTTAGATTATGTGGATAAATATTTAGAGTCATCGACAGTAACTGTTTATTTCATACGCCTTGTCTTCTTTGCCAGCCGGACTCTTCTTCTCCAGAAATTATTATACCAAAGATATTATTATACTTTCATATGCATAATACTTTCGAGTTTAAAACTATCATACCAATATAATACATACCCCAATAAAATGATTGTAAACATATTAATTACCTTTCTACAGTTACTGTCGATGACTCTAAATATTTCTTTATAAAATAAATATAATCATAATTGAAATATGTAACCCCAAACGACAACAAATGACAGACACTGCCAAACGTATAACGATCATCACTGATGAGGGTTTTTCCTTTGTTGAGGCGAATGTGGCGCTGCGGTAGGGATTGGGAAGGTACTTCTTTATTCAAAAACTTTGACACGTGAAATGCATGGAGGGTTGGGGGGCCTGCTCTAAACATCACCCAGGGATTTTCCTAATATTTCACGTGGTGTAAAAACACAGTAGAGAAAAAGAGGTAAGCGGGAACTGAGAACAAAGTAAATAAAGAAACGAGGTGCGAGCAAACCACTTGAGCCACTTTATACATATTCTTTGTATAGATCCGGGCATATACTACTCGATGGATTATGAATTGCTATCGAGGAGAAATATGGCACTCGAAACCATACATGTTCACGAACTCTTGTGCCGATGAAATTTACAATTGCCATTTCCAAGCTACTTTTACTATATATAATATAAGTGACCTGAGAAAAACTGGGGAATGTAAAAAATATCTATGGAAGAATTTTTTCAGTGTGTAATCACTCATGGGCGACTTCCGGTCGCCATGAAAATCGCTGTCCGTCATAGGAGGTCAGCCTTTGCTGAAGGAGAATTGCACTTTCTTCTCTACTCCATTACAATCTTGTCTCTCTATTCCTATATTCTTCCTTTTATTCTACCTCTCTTCTGAGCTTTTTTCAAACTTTTCCACGGTGTGAAACTTTCTTTTTAAAATCTATGTGGTAAACATTTATAAAGAAAACTCGCACGTATTGGGAGCGAATGAAAATGTAGAAAAATGTTAGGGTGACATGACCAGTGAATGAACACCCCCCAGTGAATGAACATTGCTATGGAAAGTCCAAATATTAAGACTACCCGTGCAGAAATCGCCATATATATTACCGATTACCGACTAGGTTCTGATCTGACGTGTACTATCTGTTCCCGATAGGAAGAATTCTGTGGCCCTGACTCGTACCAGAGCGGGCTATGTACTGTGACGTCATATAACCGCTTCGCAGCGCCATCTCAAGCCATATGCGCTAGATGTAATATAACCACAAACATAACCTTAATTTTTGTTTTCCTTCGTGCTGTTGTGTTGCAAATGTGCTGGGAGTGTTCGACCGTATAATATATTCTTAACACATTAATAATAAATGCAAAAATTAAGAAGCTAACCGCGAGTTCGCAAGCATCGTGCTATCAGCAAAATTCCGTTCGAGATAAATTCAATGCAACCGAAGAGGAAGTGCTGTCCCACATGAGCACCGTCTTCTGGAATGCAAAAGACTGGGACGGTAATCGGAAGCAAAGGTCAAAGTAACAATTTTCAATTTTTAAGTTCCGTCATTAAAATTTTAAATGTTCAGAAAAAATTACATTTTATGTGAATCTTAAACGTTGTAAAATGGTCTAAAACACCTTAAAACCAAACCTTACACGAAAGTTTGAAAAAATGTGTTATTAAAAAATTGTCAAAGTTCACGATCAAATTTTTAAGTTCCGTCATTAAAATTTTAAATGATCAGAAAAAATGACATTTTATGTCAATCTTAAACGTTGTAATATGGTCTAAAACACCTTAAAACCAAGCCTTACACAAAAGTTAAAAAAAATTTGTTATTAAAAAATGGTCAAATTTCACGATCTCATTTCTGAGTTCAGCCATTAAAAATTTTAAATGTTCATAAAAAATTACATTTCCTGTCATTGTAGAAAGTTGTAAAGTAGTCTAAAATGCGAAAAAACGAAATATAACACGAAGAAAAATTGTCATCGATTTAAATTATTTATTTAAAAATTATTACATTGATATTCCTGTTAACAGTTCGTATATTTTACATTTACATAACGTCGTATAATAATAAATATTTAATTAGAAAAAGAGAGTTTAAAATTTGGTGTTTTAACTTTTTTGTGCTGTAGCTTATGAGGATGGCTTTTTCATCGGGTAGCGTTAGAAATTTTATTTGTAATATAATATTTAAAAATGTAATATATGTATTCACTCTACACAGGACCATTAATATTTAAAGTCAAAATACTCGCAATCAATTAATATTTATTTTTTAAATACCTTTTTTGTCATGTCGTTACTAGCCAGAATTGGCCGCCAAGTGCATACCGGAGTTATCATTCCAGCAACGGTACGATATTGGCAGCCCATCTTCGGCAATATTTTTGCCGATACTGGACTAGTGCTGGGCCGTATCTAACTTCGCACTTGAGTTGTGTTATAATTATTTTAAAGGATTTTAATTCCTAATAAAAAAGTCAATAATGTGGCTAGACTCGGGTAATTAATAGGGGCCAGACCGGGGGCAGATCGGGCGTTTGATCGGGCCCATAGACATGGCTCCACTGTGGCTACGTGTTTCATGATGAGTCTGGCCCTGACTCGATTTCCACATCTGGGCCCGACATGAACGAGTCTGGGCCCGGTCGGGGCCACGGCGAAATTTCTCTACGGGTAGGCGCGCTCTGTCGATAATTTTGAGTTTGCAATGCCGTCTAGGAGATCCTATTCTAACTGTTGCATACCTCAAAATTATCGACAGAGCGCGCCTAGTCTTAATATTTGGACTTTTCATAGCAATGTTCATTCACTGTGGGGTGTTCATTCACTGGTCATGTCACCCTATTGTAGTTTTGTAATTCAAAAGTTTATAAATTCAGTTTTTTTATAAGAGCACAAAAATTATATGAATATTTAATAAGGTAACTTCTGAATAAACGGTCGATCTTTTAAAACTAATTTTAGTTAGTAATTTTCGATAGGTGTTCGAGAAAACTATAACTAACTCATTACAAACTTAATAATATGCAAAAGTTATAAGGTCACACTGGGCACAAGTAGACACGGGGAAAGAAGTTGAGACAAAATTGGTTAATATATATATACCATTAAGCCATTTCCCTTTCGGCGAGCCTCAAGGGGTAAGCGTGACACTACCCGATTCGGGTAGTGTTTCTAGGTGGATAGTTTCTTGTAGTAAATAAGTACAAGTGTGGGCTCACCACACCCACCACCATTTCAAAAACACCTAATTGGGACTATTGATAATCAATTTCCTTCGAAACACAGAATTTCAGAGTCGAAAGTTATCGAAAGTCGTTAAGGAATGGCAACCGACCTTGCCAGGAATCTCATTTTACCAGTTGGAATTTTCGTTTAACAAATACCATTCCGAAGAGGTATGTAACGTTCACATGCTCCGAATCATAAATATGTAGTAAGTCTCGATAATTTCGCAATCCTCCCATTTTGAATAAAAAGAAGATTTGAAACACGAATTCCGTTCAAAGAATTAGTATTTTTTCTATTATAGAGAGGTTTAACATCATAATTCAAGAGTGTTTAGCCCCTAAAAAAAATATTTCAAAAGAGTTCAAGGGATTTCGAAGATATCAAGATATTTTAGAGATTGCAAAAGTGATTAACAACTTGGTTGCAGCTTTAATTATTCGCCCTGGATTTTTTGCGATATCTACATATTGGAAGCGTTTTATAAAATGTACAATAAATGTTTAGAGTTATATTCTCGCAAGAAGAAAGCCTAATATGCAAATCTAGCATTTTTCTATCCTTGATCTGTACACGGAGAAAAAAATCGCAGGATGATAGCATCAGCACCTCTCATGCATTTGTGGAAAATTTGTTTCCCGTTATCATAGCCCGACTTCATACATCTTAAGCATGGGTATGTCTTATCATGGGAAAATAAAAAATTCGATGCTGTAAGAACAGCCTCGCCATGCGAAAAAAGCTATCAATTGACTGTGTTAAGAATCCAAGAAACCTTGATAGCTTTCTTCGCATGGCGAGACTGCTCTTACAGCATCGAATTTTTTACTTTCCCAGGGTAAGGCATACCCGTGCTTAAGATGCATGCATTTTTGCTGGGATAAAATAAAATAACCTGCCACAAACGCATGAGAGGTGCTCATATTATTATAGGTCAATTTTTTATCCGTGAAGCACGGTCAAGTGAAAGATTTTCTCGGACGGCAACACTGCTTTCAACACTGAAAAAAATAGTTGGTTGGGACAACTAATAAAGTAGTAGGGCCAACTACTTTAGTTTGTAATATATGCCGCTGCTATTTAACTGGTTGGGGCTATTACTTTTATTCGCAAAATTGGTAGTATTTGTCCTTACTACTTTACTTGTTGTCGCGACAACTTTCGCTGGTACATACTATTTTCAGGTAGTAAGCCTTACCACGTTAATTAGTAAGTCTTACTATTAAATTAGTTAGTCTTACAAATAAGCTAGTTGATCTCACTACTTAAAGTAGCAATCATCACAATTAGTAAGTTTTACTATTTAAAATAGTAGTCCTTACTATTAAAATTAGTGAGTTTCACTATTTAAATTAATAGTCCTTACTATTAAAACTAGAAATTCTTACTATTAAAATTACTGGCTCGTAGACTATTGCGAAGTGAGTACTTCTCAATGTTGAAATTATAGTAAATTTTACTATAATTTCTCTATAGTGGACACAAGAGCGTCTTCAGGACTTCCTATAGAGACCAGGTCTTGATAAGACTTCATGTCAAAATACACCCACATGCCCATTGGGATGGTAATGAAAAACCACTATAATTTCAATATACAAGAATTCCAATATAAGGCCAGTTTCGCACGTTGCCTCGAAATAGCTGTGGCACTAAATTCGTCGTTGGATGAATGGTGCGGGGTTGCCACACATTGTTGACACTGCTTGTGCGCTGAGAAACTGCGTGGGCCAGCAGTTCTAGGAGGAACTAAATCAGTTGGCCTTATATTGGAGTTCTTGTGTATTTAAAAGTGCAGACTTGCAGTAGTAGTAAGTCTTTTAGAAAATTTAGATCGATGCGATAGTCTTCACGGTCTCCACTACTGCACAATTCACAAAAAGGTTAAGATGAAAATGGCGACGATCGAGAACGTGACGCGATATTTCGGTGCGAATGTTGGCAGCATTGCTCAGGTTTCAGTTCTGCCAATGTCGGTAAGGACGAAAACTTGTAACTTTTACTACTTTTATTTCTTGGAAAATAAATCGGTGGTAAATGTAACTACTTTATTTGTTGTGACTAGATTTACTATCGTTACTAATATAACCTACGTAGGATTACTAACGGGGACTTGTTGCCGCACTAAACTGATTAGTTACTTTTACCATCGAAGTGGTTGTCACATCTAATACCATCTCTACTAATAAAGAGCTTCTTGTCACAACTAACCATTTTTTTTCAGTGAAGGCATAAGCTCGAGCGTGCACATCTTAAATCTATGGTTTGTCTGGTTCGTGAGAGTTAAGAGTTTGTCTGTTTTTCTCTTTTTGTGATTGCTTCTTCGAATATATACGCTTTTGTGTGCAGCTTAGGAACGAAGATGGTCTCGAGAAACTTGCGATAATGGCACTAAAATTCCGTGAATTCAAGCAATTCACGCGATAATAGAACGGTGTTACTAGTATACTAGGTGGAAATCCTAGTCGCCGCAAAACTCGTCTCCGGTGTTATGACACTGGGCCCAGATTTTAAATATTTGAGTTGGCTAAAGTCTCTCTAAGATTATATGTCAGGTACTTCGATTTACTGAAGAATCTTGCGCTCTCCCTTGATTTGAATATTATCTCATGACCTTCGTCAAATATTATGTTATTTGCGAGTATTGTGATTAAGTACAGAATATTCTTTTTAAAGATCCCTAATAGAACGGTTACGTTCATCCAAATCTAACATCCGTGATATCGACATCGCGAATCTTTGATGGCTTGTATTCGCGCTAAATTTGGAAACATCTTGAAATCTAGAATAATGTAGTAGGTCATTATTAATGCGATTTTAATCATGTGATTGTATAAGTAAAGTCATATAATTGTGAGAAATTGTAGGAATTTATATTCAATCGCAGAACATTCACTTCATTCAAGAAGTTTAGAAATTATCGGTAATATGTCGGTAGGAGGAAATATTTGAGTTTAATAACTCTTTAAATGATCCTCTCAAATCTCAACTATTAAAATCATAAATTTACAAGTCCGAAATCATTCTATACTTAAAAATACGTTTTGGAACTATTTGAGTCTTATATTCTGAATTATTCAATTCTGCGTTGTTATCTAAGGGGCTCCATTCATTTGTGAAATAGGAAAATTACATAAACGTCGAGGTTCAGTTCATAAGTGTGAATTCTACAGAGGTGAATTATCCGAATTCATGATACCACTAACGCTACGGCGATCGCGGTTTGATTCAAGCACTGTGGCTGAACAGAAAGTACGTTACTACTTACAGGCAAAAATTAGGATAATATAAGATGTACGATTTCTAAATTATGCAGGATGTTCTTTTTAACTTGAGACATCGAAATATCTAAAAAAATACGCATCCGAAAAAGGTATTCGTAATAAAAACTTTTTATTTTCGAGGGGGAAAAGCGATTTTGACAAAATTTACCCAAAATCGAAAAAAAACAAAAAAAATCTCGAATCGAAAAAAAATTTTCAAATAAAACTTACGTATTTCATAAAGGAGAATCTGAATCTGTGATAAAAAATTGGGGTTCCCATTTGAAATTACAAAGTTACACCCACTCCTGCCTCCTGGGGGTGAGGTGGGGTAAATTTTTTCAAAATCGCTTTTCCTCCTCGAAAATAAAAAGTTTTTATTAGCGATATTTTTTTCATAGGCTCCTCTAGATTTTTGAACTTCGTGTTCGACTTCGATGAAAAGAAAAAGTTTGTTTGCAAATATTATAAAATTATCAAAACCTCTACATATTAAGTGATTGTTAAATTTGTTTTTATTTTAGACTGAAAAGGAACTTTATTTACTCAAAGTTCTATCGACCTTAAGGAACACATTCTCATCCAGACACTCGCGCTTCGCGCTCGATATTTTATTTGAAAATCATTTGAACCGTATGATAGAAACAAAAAAGTTTGAGTGCACTTACGGCGTGCGATTTGGTAAATACACTGAGCGCGCACTTTGTGCTTCGTGATATATGTTCTTCATATACAAATTACTAAATTTGTATTTGATTTTAAATGAAAAGTAATGATATAATTCAGGCGACAAATTTTATTAGTTAACATTTTATTTTAGCTTGTGTCGCTTATCAAAAAAGTTAATTTTTTCATTTTGAATATATTCTTACCACAAAAATTGATTACGGGTTTGTAAGTCTTTTTTGAATGCAAAATTTTTGTTCATTTATATGTTTTCGTACCTTGCATTGTTTTTTCAAAAATTTCATTTTTTTTACTGTCAATGTTATTTTCACGAATAAAACAAAAACCACGCATCCTATCGAAAAAAATTTTGTTTCGGTCATTTTTTCGTAGCTGGTAATATTCGTCTGAAAATTTGATTTTTCTATTTTCAATGCTGTTTTTTACGAATAAAACAAAAACTACGCGTCATATCAAAAAGTGAATGATAAGAAATTTGTAGATCTTTTTTAGGTGCACAATTTTGGTGAGATGATCTTTTCTGGTATCTTGCATAGTTTGACAGCAAAATGGCTTTTTTTATTTTTCATTAATTTTTTGTGCGATCAAAATTTGAATTTTTTATTTTTCAAAAAATTCAAAAAGTTGTTATGAAAATATTATAGGGTGTTCAGGAATCAACGTTTTTCTCCTCTTGACTTTTTTTCATATCGTGCTTTTTTCGGCTTAAAATGTTCATTTTCGTTTGTTTTTTGGAATTTTGAAAATGCTATAACTCCAGTAATTTTTTTTTTATCACAAAAAGTCATAAGAATATTTTGTTCGTCATTTTGCGTACTACTAATAACTGTACATAGAATTTTCAAATCTTCAAAAAAAGTGGTCTCAAAAATTTTCAAAATGTGCTCACTTTTTGGATTTTCATCCAAAATAGCTGGTTAACGAACTCGTTCTCTATTTTTCGGCCATAAAAAAGTGTGCCAAAGCTCAATCAAATCTGATCATTTTTTCGAAAGTTATCGTGGCTACAGACAGACAGACAGACAGACTACAGACTACAGACAGACAGACACCTTCGTAAAAATCGTTTTTTCTGACTCAGGAGGTCTCAAAACGTGGAGATTTGATGAAAACCGACTATGTCAAATTTTACATAAAACCAATACCTTCTCATTAGAATGAGAATGTAAAAAACACCCAGTATATTATTCGGTATTATTATTTAATGTTAATATTATTAAATGTTTATGCAATATTGTATGTTGAAAAGCTGACTTGAAAGCAAATCATGTTCCAAGAAATTAGGTTTTATTAGGGCTAATTTTAGGTATTAAAATGAAACTCGGAGAAAACAATCGAGTATGTTAATGTGACGTGTCGATCGTCGATCTATGACTAGTTGATCTAACGAAAATCAAAATAATGTCTAAAATTTTAGGTTAAGGTATCTGATATGTAGTGTAATTTAACCTCGAATTTTAGGGATTATATTATTTTTCGTCAGATTTAGTACTCATAGATCGACAATATAGTGATATCAAATTCTAAAAATAACTTCTATCACTTTAGGAAAAATCACGATAGAATTTTTACTACTTATTCGTGGGATCCTGGAGTAAATTGTTTTACATTGAAATAACTAACTGCATGAAGTTGTTCTATTCACAAACAGGAAACCATTAGTCTAATATTTATTTGTGTGGCAAGTGCGAAATAGGGCGAATTTCGTGAGTGCGAACTTCACAAACGAACGAAATCAGCGTTTCGGACCTGCCACACACAATATTTCTTTTGCAACACCTCGATAGACATTTTCATTTTAAATGATTCGGACCTTAAGGCTCATGTAGGGGGTAATCTAACCTACAAAACTCACCTAAAAAAATTGATTTCGAATGCTGGCGCGCCGAAAAGAATGTCCATAGCCTGAAGTATGCAAAAAAAATCCTCCGGGCACGGAATTCAATACTTTCGAAAAATGATAATTTTCCTAAAGGAGAAGGTCGAAAAATATTTACAGAATCTTGAAATCTTATCAGAAATTATTGGTACTGCCTGGGTGTATTTGGAGAGGTGTTGTGATAAGAATCCATATCCTCAAGTCTAACAAAAAAATCCTCTGGGCCCAGAGTTCCATATTTTCGAAAAATGATAATTTTCCTGAAGCAGAAGATCGAAAAATATTCAAAGAGTCTTTACATCTTGTCAGAAATGATTGGTAATGACTTCCATTTATTCGAATAATGGTATTTTTTTCAAAAAATGTGATAGCAAAATATTGACAGTCTTTCCAGTTTTCTAGAATTTATTTCTAATGCGAGAGTGGGTTTATATGGGTGTTCTGATAACAATCTATTGACTGAGGATCACATCAAAAAATCATAGAAACAACGACTTCGACTTTTTCTAAAAATGTTATTTTTTCGTCAAAGAATAATACAGCGATATATTTACCAAGTCTTTCCAGCTTACTAGAATTGATTTATAATACGTGGGTGGGTTTGATGGAGTGTTAGGGGTACATTATATAGCCTAAGGTTTCTCTGAAAAAATCATAAACACAATAACTTTGCATTTTGTGGAAATAACTTCTTTTTGGCTAATTACAAGTTTGGAAAATCTTTACCAAATCTTGACAGCTATATGTAATTTATTTCTTGTGGGTGGATGGACTTTTGGGGATATTCTAATGATAATCCAGAACCCAAGGACCTTTTCAAAAAATCAAAGTCGCTATAACTTTGATTTTTTAGAGAAATGATTATATTCCCATAGACTAAGATCGGAAACTATTCACCAGGTCTTTATTTCTTCTGTGTGAGTGGTGTGAAGAGAATGTTATAAGATCAACTCAGAATTAGAAGAAAATGTGGAAAGTTTTATTTATCTATTTTATCAGTCAGTATTTTGCGTTGAATATATTTTTCCTTCTTTTTCTTCCTATATTTTTTTAAAATAATATTTATTTGTTATGTTTTTTAAATAATATATTATAACTTACTAAGAACTATTACTCCTACATATGTTTCAATGCTTTTTCTATTTTGAATATGGCGCCAGAAGTCTTTTTAAATAGATTTAGTGATCGATCGAGATACCACGCGGCGCTGATTGTATTGTTTCTGTTTACTTTTTTTCGGCGTTTGAAACTGTGTTATTTTGTTAATTTTTTAATATTTATCGCGAGTGTTGACTTTTCGGAGGGACTTTCCCCCTCAAATAGGGATATGTGCTTCCTGTTGGGAAAAAAATTGCCCCCTGACATCCTTTCGGTGCGCCAGCATTCGAAATCAATTTTTTGAGGTGAGTTTGGTAGGTTAGATTACCCCCTACATGAGCCTTAAGGACCCTAGAATAGTAGAGCATATGCATGTTAAAGTTACTAGAGAAGTAGAGCATATGCATGTTAAATTCTCCACGTGCGAAGTTGTTCTATATTCATGATGAAAAGGTCTATGGAAAAGACTCTAACGCGCACCATCTACAGGCACTCAAAGGAGGCATGTTTCGCACTGTTCGACAAAGCCTCCTCTCGATGCCTATACATGGCGCGTAAGAGACTTGCCAAACAGGTGTAACAAACACTGGAGTTCAGCACTCGTGCGCGAAGATGGCAATGCCTCACTCGTGTGAAGGCGCAACATACATCCTTCGGTTTATCTTCGGTTCACCTCGACTCGCCGTTCGGGCTCTTCTTCGGTCACTCAGAGAAAAAGTTATCTTAAAAGAAAACCATCGTCCTCTTGTCTGTTTTGTTTTGAACCACGTGAATATCTTTTTTACACAAACAGAATTATTTGTCAGGAAGATTCGGTAAAGTTTGTCATAAAAAGATAATGTTTGCTGCAAAAAGATTCTTTTTGAGACAAATGAAAATCCTCTTAACCTTAAACTTAAGAGGAAATTTTTATTTCTGTCAAGAAACATTTATTTGACACAAAAGGACATTTCTCTGAATGGTTCCCCATGACTCATGCGCATGTTCGCGTTGCGCCTTCCCACTCGTGCGGGCATGACCATCTTCGCGTACTTGTATCGATAAATACTTATATGACATCTTCATCGCGAAAGAGTTCGATGGAAAACACCAACGAAATGGAAATGAAAAAGATGCGATTATTAAACCTCAACACCCTGCCGATTGAACGGCACTGAAACGGCACTGCCCAGTGCCGTTTCAGTGCTGCTCGTTTAAAGCTACTCAGATTCCAGTTTTATATGCCTGCAGAAGTTTCCTTTATACCTGCGAATAGGCTACCAAGTAGACCAGCTGAAAGGGATTAAAAATTAAAAATTGCAAAATTTGGAAATTACCGCTGCGAAAGTTAGAAATTTAGAATCTACGGGTTTCGATAATTTCAGATATGTAAATTTTTTTGGAAGTTTAAAATTGGAATGTATCTCGTAAATGGAGTGAGACACGCCACAACAGACAACCTTTTCGAATTCAACTTCAGAATAGTATATTAGTGTATAATTTATAAGTATAAAACATATATAATGAGAAAATTCATAAATCAAAAAAAGTGTTAATAATTTCAAGAAAATTTTAAAAAGGGATACGGTTTGGTGGCGGCCAACTACTGTAAACCACTCTGCCCGCCCGGTACGTGACGAATACAATAGGACAACTATATGACCGTCGCATTACTCTGAGTGCCGAAATCAGCACAGTCACTGAAACGGCACTGGCGGCCCAGTGCCGTTTCAGTGCCGTTCCATCGGCAGGGCACTGGACCAAGACTGCAAGCCGTGAATGGACATGAACTGTCATTGCTCGGCCCTGTCTGTTTCTTCCGCTAGATGGCGCGCTCAAGCCAACTCACTTACAGAGGGTCCAGAAACAGTGTGGCAACCTAACCGAATGCCGCCATTTGTAGAAGGGATGGCACCATTTTAAGTTATGGTTATCTATACTTTAGTATATATATATAATTTAAAAAAAAAGTTAAACAACCACCGCTGGGTCCCACTAAGAGCAACTGCCATCCAAAAAAATGTCAATAGCCCCCAGTAGCACAGCGGTAAATCACACCTATGGCCACGTCTCACAACCGTGAGATGGGTGGTCATAGGCAGCGACAAAATCACAACGACAGGCCGGCGAAACCCTCGTGTGTCTTGAGGACACGAAGCGACCCAAGGATGACAGCTTTCTGCATCAATTTCGCAAGTGCCTTGGCATATTTTTGGCACGCGGGTATGACTTTAAGGTTACGAACCAGTGATAGTTTCGCACCTCCGAGAGCACCTATCACAAGGACAATTACTTGCACCGAATATTTTGGGTACGGTCGTTGCAGCTCTCTTTTAAGGTCTTGATACCTCTCCTCTTTTTATTTCTCCTTTGCAGTGATGTTGTATTCAGACGGAGCCGAGAATTCGAATACGAATATAGTTAGTTTCTCGAAATCTTGGAGAACAATGTCAGGCCTCGAGTGCGCAACGGAGACTGCTGC
>CAKNYM010047688.1:9743-25342 GCA_932195095.1 Andricus curvator
TCCAAGTCGATTAAAAGGAATAGGTTTTGCTTTTTTTTCTACTCGTTTGTGGAACTTTCGATGAAGGAAAATTCACGTATTAGTGGGAATTCAGATTCTGAATTTTTTTGAATTCTTCTCGTCTTGCCGGGCCATTTCAATTGTATTGCCTTTGTTAACATAACATATACTACATGTCAACACAAAAATATAAATAGAAAAACAAAATAAATATGATTATTAAAACGGGGTTTAAAGTTCTAAAGGACTCAATTGCATTTAATCCCGAAACGAAAAAAGGCAAGGGTTTAGCTGTGATTCGCGTGGTGCGAGTTCAAGGAATAAAAGCGAATGGAATCAGCGAAAAAATGTAATGCAGTGTGATCCGGCAAACTTCTGTCAATTTTCCCCCAACATATGATGTTAAATTACAGGTTTCTCATAAATAAATATTAATTAGATATTCCGGTAATATGTTTTTTTTCTGTTTTTGACTGCCTTCTGCCATGGGTTTCACAATAAAAAGTAACCACTACCTAGCAAAACATTTTTTTAAATCACATAATCTTACAAATAATTGTATTTTTTCAAATCGCTAAAATTCAAAACAACCATGAACCAAATAAAAAAAACTCAGTTAAATTTTAATTTACACGAAATGTACTCTCTTAAAATGAACCAGTGAAATTTCACTGATTTCCAGTGAAATCTCACTGGTTGAAATAGCCAGAAGTGTGTCACTGACAATCAGTGAGCATTCACTGGTTCATTCAGTGAAGTTCCGACACTGGTTTAATCAGTGAGGTTCACTGGTTTCTCAGTACCAGTAGTCACCTGGTCGTACGCCTTGTCGCCTGTCAGCTGTTTAGGTATGGCACTTATCATTCATCGCACTTTTGTGGTAAGAGTTGTAAAAATTAAATTTTAAAAACCTCACTTTATCCTCACAACAATAAATGAAGGCCGGGCTGCAATATAATGGGATATAATATGTTGCGCCTGATTGTGGAAAGACCCGTCGTTATGTTAACGTGTCGCGTTGCTCAAAGTCAAACCCATGGCCAGGGACCTCCCACTATCAAGCGAAAGATATTATATCCCCTACTCATTGCAGACAGGCACCAAATATTTATAAAACAAACACTTGTACACAATAAGATTCGTTTTCACTCGAGAAATGCCAAAGACCTGACCGACGACGCGCGCGTACCAGACGACTGGAGGTTCATGTCTTGCCCGCGTGGAGCGCTATATCACTGGTTCAATCTATCATTTGGCGTAACTGGTAGAATCAGTAGCGCTATTTTAGTTGAATCTCTTACTGGTTCGTCCAGTCAAAGTGGAAAAATCACTGGTTCACCAGTGATAATTCAAAATACTGATTCAACCAGTGACGATTTCACTGGTTCAGTTTAAGAGAGTACTTCACACATTTTCAAGATGTTATAATTAGGCATTCTAACCTAAAAATCTGAAAATTGCACTACTTCCCATGATAGATCGTAAATAATCGAACATGCTTATATGCTACCTCCATAATACGATAATTTCTCGCAAATACGCAAAGTTGAGTATAACGAGCGGTTACTTGATGGGAATTGTAAGGGTAAACGGAGCGTAGAGGGGCTGACTCGAAAAAGAAAAAATAGTTATCAGGGCTCGTAGTGCAGTGATTAGAGTGTTGTATTTTAATCCTAAGGGTCCAGCAGTCGAGTCTTGATACCGAAAGAAAATGTTTTTCTATTTTTCTTAGTGGAATTCGTTTTACTCAACTGCATTTGAAAGTTTTCTCATGTGTCTCTTTGTTCTATAGCTTTTGAAAATTACATGTTCGTCAGTTTCTACATCTGAAGGATTCCAAAGTTTATATTATTTGAAGTTTGTTCGGTAATTGGAAAGCACGAAAATTTAAAGAAACTCTAGATTTTTGGAAGAAATTAGAAAGAAACGTTCAAAAATTAATTTTCAAGCTGAAAGGTATAAAATTTATAATCAACCAATATCGATATAATTAAAAGGTTGATAACATCGTAATTATAGAAAAGTATTCACAGTTTGAAAAGAAAACAGCTTCCCAAGAATAAATAAATTTTAGATTCGACCATCATATCGTTGCATCCTTAATTACAATGATTGCATACATTATTTATCAATTTGTTCTAATTGTACAATTATATCTTTGTTGCAGGAATAGTACTTTCGAATACAGGAGCAGGTGGCATACCTGTTGGTATCGCATTAGCGAGACAAAGACTGCAACATCAGGAAACGTCCTCATCGTCAATGCGCAATGTCTCCCTGAGTCATCACACTTCTCATCATGCGAGTTATCATCATTTCCAACCCGACAGCTTTGGTAAGTTATAAACATCATGAACAATTATTTTTCACTCAACGTCCAAAGAAACATTTTTTCAATGGGAAAAGTTGAAAAACATTCAAGTAGATTAATGACGTTTTGGTACAGTTCTCAAACTTTATAATGTGCAGACTCCTAAAAAGACTACAAAGTAAATTACCTCTTGTCTTTCTTTTTATTTTATTTCCAGGATATTTATATTCCAGGAACTGTTTTAAAAGACGTAAGAGTCAGGTATATCAAACTTTATGTTTCCGTTCTATGAGATAGTTTGGAAAAAGTGAAATACATACTCCCATCAGAGTTGAAACTTTCAGAAAAAAGTGGAAGCTAGTCTTTCTACCTTTTCCATTACGATAATGAGGAAACAGAAAAAAACTGTCAAAGTTACGTAAAGTAAAGAAAATCATTTTTGAGTATAAATCATTTTGAAAAGGGATTGTTGAAAAAATGTTTTTTTTTTTTTTAATTTAAATCGACACTGTTTTTATGGATTTTTTTTCTCAATGTAAATTTATATTTTTTTGTTATAAAATAGTGAACCAACATTTTTACCAGATTTCTAAAATAATATCTGAAAGTCGACTTGAATTAATTTCGAATTTTGTTCAATATCCCCATAAAATTTGTGAATTTTCGTGTAAAAAATGAATTACGAACTTCTAAACACGCCTGTTCTATTATTCGTGTACGTGCAGTTCCATCAACAGAATTTGCAACAAAACATAGTTTTTATGGATCTTTTGAGACTTTTGGTCGAGAAAAAAAATTATACCACAATGTGATAATTTTGTTATCGAAACAGAACCCTGTTGCTCTATCGAGCCCTAAAGTAAATATATACAGTTGTATATTATTGAGCTACATAATTATATAATTTTTCGATGAAAACATTAACGCAAATTGCGACCGAAAATTCCAGATATGATTAAATGTAAGAATTTTTCATTAAAATGACTTTGATTGACTTCTAAAAATACTTTATGTTTTGTAAGCTCCTAATGAATTCTGGGGTGCCAAATTCAGAAATAAAAATAAAACATTTTATTCGACCACCCTAATTTTTATATAACGATGCTAGTAACACAACCTTCAATTAGTGCAACTTTAGGAGGTATGTTGATAACTTATTACTGGTTCTGCGAAAGTGGGCTGAGAGGAATGTCCTTCTGTTGACCGGATTAATTTAGAAGTTCACGCATTTTCATTCAATTAATTTCACCCCCTCACAAACATCTGAAGTCTTGAGTGTAGATTCTAAAATTCCAAGTTCTGAATCCAGCTGGTGTGTGGTTAGTAACGGGGCTAAGAATTACCCCCAATACAAATAATATAATCCTCGTGAATGTAGTCGACCCTGAGAGTTCTTCAAGTATAAAGGAGGCGGATCTAAAATCTAATATCGCGTGGATAGTCGTCGGTAACGTTAGTTCTTGCAGCAATGTTATGGCTTCTTAGCCTCTGGTTTTAGTTTTTTTATCTCTTTCCTTTTTGATATCCCACTAACTCGTTTCTGCCTATTCATGTATCCCTGATTGTGAGTTTAAAACCCTGAGCTCTGATCGTTTCACAGCCGAGCTCACTTTCAAAATCATTAAAATTTTCCCATTACCTGGATCAATTTGTTTCTAATTCTAATTTTATTTGTGTCATGTGTGGGTGCAGTCAATGCTTTGAATTATTTTTCTTCAGATCCTTCTTCTTAGATAAAATAAGGTACGAAGGTAAGGTTACTTTTTCGCCATACTTAGTTTCTGATACGGCGCGCTACTTTTTGCCTAGTTTCGATACTTCACTTTTGAAGTGCCAGAAAGTATCGGAAAGTATGAAAAATAGTTTTGTTGGTCTTAATATTATCAAAAGGAGTAAATAATTTCGTTCATGCAGATATCTTGATTACAAGGCACCTTAATTTGTCATTGTCGTTGAGTGTGAGGGCAAATAGATATATTTCAATCAACGACAGATTTCCCAATCTAAAAAAGGTTGACGCACTCGCCTTGAATGCAGATGGTTAAAAGCTAATTGTTGGGTTAGGCAGACAGGTCGAAGAGAAGGAGAGGGTCATCGTACAGTCGTTAAATGGACAGTATTATGCATCGTGTATAGCGGGGTTGTAGTGGGCTGCATGCGTGAAAGTGAGAGTAATGATCCATGCTCGGCGATTTCCATTAGATCGCCGTCTACCTGGTTGACTTACCCTCTCCACTCGACTTCCCCTCACGTCGCTGATTGAGCCCGAGACGCGCGACGAACCTTGCCAACGGGGGGGGGCGCCCCCCCCGGGGTCCTAATGAGGAATGAAATACGAAGCACACATTTTTTTAAATTTTGCAATGAGCAATTTAAAAATATTTTATTCAGAATCTACGTTTCTTGACGAATTCAACGATATGTCACTTGCGAAGCAAAGATTAAAATTAGAATAAGTTAACCCAGCTTTTAGTTTATGTTTTGACACTGGCTAGCATTATGGAATTTTCCATAGTATTAGTGAGAAAATGTAACAGTCGATTTTGTAGAAAACTTGTCTGTTAAAAATTCAACTGATGAAATTTGTAGAAAAATTGTCTGTTGTGAATTCAGCTGTTGAATGTTGTAGCAAATTTGTCTCTGGAAAATTTAAATGTGGAATTTTCAACCAAAAAGATTAATTTTCTACAAAAGAGGCGAATTTTCAACGACATACATGAATTTTCGACATAATAATTCAATTGTCAACTAAAAAGAATACATTTTTCAATCAAAAATGATATAGTTAAATTTCAAGTTTAAAAAATTAATTTTCAACTAAAAAAACGAATTTTCAACAGAACACATGAATTTTTACCCAAATATCTAGTAGTTATAAATTTTCAACAAAAAATGGAATAGTTGAATTTTCAGATTAAAAAATTAATTTTCAACAAAATAATTCAATTTTCAACCAAATAGATAAATATCCAACTAAAATGAAAAAGTTTCAACCAAAAAAGAATTATTTTCAGTTAAAAAATTATTTCAAGTAAAATAAACGATTTTTCAACCAAAGAGATTTTTGGTTGAAAATTCATCTTTTTAAGTATAATTTTAGTTAAAAATTCATCTCTTTGGGTGAAAAATAGTTTATGTTACTTAAAATAATTTTTGAACTGAAAATAATTCTTTTTTGTTTGAAACTTTACCATTTTAGTTGGATATTTATCTATTTGGTTGAAAATTGCATTATTTTGTTGAAAATTAACTTTTTAATCTGAAAATTCAACTATTCCATTTTTGGCTGAAAATTTATAACTTTATAATTTATAACTACTAGGTATTTAGGTAAAAATTCATGTGTTCTGTTGAAAATTCGTTTGTTTTTTTAGTTGAAGATTAATTTTTTAAACTGGAATCAGTTGAATTTTTAACAGACAAGTTTTCTACAAAATCGACTGTTGAATTTTCTCACTTATACTATGGAAAATTCCATAAATGCTAGCCAGTTTCAAAACATAAACTAAAAGCTGGGTTAACTTATTCTAATTTTAGTCTTTTGATTGCAAGTGACATATCATTGGAATTGCCAAGAAACGTTAGATTCCGAACATAATATTTTTAAATTGCAAAATTTAAAAAATTTTATGTTTCGCATTTTATTCCTCATTAGGACAAAGGAACCCCCCCCCCCCCTTCGCTAGCAAGGTTCGACGCGCTTCTCGGGCTCAATCAGCGACGGGAGGGGAAGTCGAGTGGAGAGGGTAAGTCAATCAGGTAGACGGCGATCTAATGGATACTGCCCTCCATGCTAGAGTACATTACAAAGGTAATGTTACCTCGAGAATGAGAATATATTCGAGCATATCATTCGACCCAAGCTGGTGATGTCGAGCATAATCACAATTATTGTTAATTTATAAGGGTTAACCAATTTTTAACCAACATTGCACTCATCAAAAACAGAAATTTGGACATAGAAAAATAAACACGTGAAATTGTTAACAAATAGGGTTTGATTAAAATTTCCATGAATATGAAGTTGTTTAGTACCATAGTTATGTATAATTTGTATTAGAAGTTAAATTCTTTCCAAATTACCAAGCTATCAGCAAGTATATAAATGGGAGTCGTATTTTCGTTTAGGAATAGTGTAAATTGCGAAAAAGGTACATAATTCATAGTATGACTTTTGAAGCGGAAAATAAATAATTATTCTTTCATTGAATAATAAATAATTATTTTGAACCAAATAGTTTACCACGAACAAACCGTAAGAAATATGTAGTACATATTATCATATATCCTTTCAAAAATTAAAATTTTACAGTGGGGGTTTTGAGAAAATATACATTTTCAAGAATTCCGGAAAAGCTGTCCTTATTTTGTTATTTAAAAATCTATTTTTATTTTTTTTTATCAATCGAAAGAACAGAAGTTCCAACATCAAATAAAAAGAGAAAATCTCGAATACCTAGACTTTTCTTGAAATGTTGCATGATTTTTAATGAAATTGGCCCATAGCAGCTGCTTTTGAACGAGGGTGACAGTGCGGCCCATATAAGTTCAATACCTTTTTTTGTGTGGTTGATTCTGAACCAATTTATTTAGATTATTGCACTTTCCGAATAGTAAATGAAACAGTCCAGAAATATATACTTTTATAACATTGATAATATTTAAAACATTCTTTTTACAAAAATTTAAATAAAAGGATTTCTTTCAAGAAATTGAGGTAAAAATGGTTTGGCCTTAATTAAAAGAACTCATAAAATATTCATAAGCAAACCCTGCAGATTGGAAAGAATCATGAGTTTAGTGTGTCTATTAAAATTTTTTTTAAAGATCGAAATGGAATCTTTTTTCTTATGAATAATTTTATGGAACGAAATCGGAGTATGAAAAAGATTGACACTTCAAAATTAGATTTCCAAAACCACCTCCTTTTTGGCTCATTGGAGACAAACACATAACAAAGAAAAAAGAGGGAGAAAAAGGAAAAAATCAACCAAAACCAACCTCTCACTTTTTCCTTATTCTTTCTCCGTCTTTTTTATACTACTAGGAAACCAACATGGTTTGAGACCAATTTAGTGGATCTCTTCATCGGGTATTATTTATAGGAAAACTACATAATGTTTGATTAATAGAATCGTATGCTAATTAAAACTCACTTAATACCTGCAAATAAAACTACAGATATTTTTACAATAAGTTACTTTGTCTGATTTTGCATTCATTAGTGAAACATTGATAAAAGTATAAAAATTATTTTTTTATAACAAGAATAAAGAAACAATTTTAACAAAAAATTAGCTGATCCCAATTTTCGTTTTGTTAATTAATTAAATAAATCTCCGTGATATTTTTAATTGGTCATCCAATAATATATCAGTTACATTTACCTATTCCAATCAATTTCGTTGAAATTCGTCATTTAAAAAAAAACAGTCCATTTGTATAAATATTAAGAATTAAATATTGTAAATGATTAACTCCTTGTGTATAAGTCTACACATCACTGTTAAAAATAGTATTAAATTTAAAATATCAATGTATATTAAAATTAATATCTCAAGCATATGAAATCCCTATTTAGGTACGTGTTTATTAAATTTCATATACAATCATGATAATCGCTCAGATAATTCCATTTTACACAAAATCAAAATAAGATTAGCAGTAATTTTCGATTCTTAATAATAAAACATGATACCTTCTTGCAATTAATCAAAAATAAAATTGGATTTCAAGTCGAAAAGTTCAATTACGTAAAGAAATGACAGACCTAACTTACAATCAACTGTACTCACATTAAATTTCTACCATTCAGGGCAAATTTTGGAAAGAGTTCTACTTGTACGTTGCACTTTAATCATAAAAAGCAATTCAATCGACGAATTCCAGATTATTATGCTTCAATTGCGAATATTTGTTGCACTTTGAGTTTTCAAGCACTCTGCTATACCGACATGTATATTAAATTTAATATAAAGTGTACAGCTATTCATATTTTAATGTATATTAAATTTCAATTCCCGTGTATGCAAATGACTTCATATACATTTGTATTAAATTTAATACAGATTTTTCTAACAGTGATTGTAATCCAATACTTTTTCCACAGTTATCAAGACACTAATTAAATTTCTGTCAAAGTCACAATCACAGTCTCAAATTAAGGAAGATTTACTTTAATGTATATTCAATAATAAAAAATTGAAAGTTAAGATATTAGAAAGATAATTCTTAAAATTTCTCAAAAAGAGAAAAAAATGAACCTCCCAGTGAAGACTTTTTTAAATCATTTTTTTATTTTATTTTTAAAATTTTGTTATAACAGAAAGAAAATACTAATATCGAAATATACGAGGTGCAGTATTCAAAGTTTTAATTCTTAATATTTACTTAAATAGATCGTTTTTTTAACTATGAACTTCAACGAAATTGAATTGGGGAAATGTAACTGATATTACTAGATGACCGGTTGAAAATATCAGGGAGACTTATTTAATTAACAAAACAAAAATTGGGATCATTTAATTTTTTTAAAGAATTGTTGCTTCATTCTTGCTATGAAAAAATAATGTTTATACGTTTATTAATTTTTCACTAATAAATGTAAAATTAGACAAAGTAACTTTTTGTAAAAATATCTATAGTTTTATTTGCAGGTATTATGTGAGTTTTAGTTAGCATAAGACTCTATTAATCAAACCTTGCAGTTTTCCTATAAATCATTTTCGTTGAGGAGATCTAAGTAAGTTGGTCTCGAAACATGTTGATTCCCTAGTAATATAAAAGAGACGGATAAAGAATGAGAAAAAAGTGATCACTTTTTCCTCATTTCTTCTCCTTTGTTATGTATTTGTCTCTAATGAGCCGAAAACGAGGTAGTTTTGGAAATCTAATTCTGAACTGTGAATCATTGTCATGCTCTGATTTCGTTGCATAAAATTAGTCATAAGAAAGTAGATTTCATTTCGATTAAAAAAAAAAAGGTTCAATGCCATTCTTCTCAGTGTGTATGGATTCCAAACTATATTCACACATGTCCTACTAAAAACTATCATTAAAACCTAAAGCTGCTATATCTTTTATGCTACTAAAAGTACAACGTTGATCGATAAAGGTCGGATAAAAATATACATGTAGTATTTATTTTCATTCTGATACTCTGGAATATTTTATATTTATTTGAATATTGAATGACCAGTTATTAAATAAAATATTTGTTGCTTTTTTGAAATATTGGCTCCGTGTAATGATTTGACATATTTATGACCTTTTTTTTTGTTATTTTTAATTAATAATACGCATTGGTGGGCTGGAAAGTATTATCGAAATAGTTCTGCATTCAATACAGGTAATTTCTTCTAAGTCTGCTGTTTATTTTCAATCTTGCTTTTAAGCTATCGAGTTTTCTCATAGACGTTAGAGAAAATATCATTGTTGAAATAAGAAGTTTGATTGTTCAAAGTAGCTTAACCACAGCTTGCTGTTAAAGGTTAGTGGTAATTTTCAAAACAGTTATTAGAGAAAATTTGAAAATTGGCGATAATCAAGAGCTCTTCCAAGAAAATTAATGCGATATACCTAAAAAGTTGGTTAACTTGTTCCTTATTTTTATTACTCTAAGGAATTTTATTTTACCCTTGTGGAAAAATCTTCTGGCGCTGGCTTGGTCCAGACCGTCTGCTTTCCAGGCTTGACGCTGACCAGATGGTCTGGCCTGGGCCTGGCCAAAAGTGTAACTTTTTTTTTGGTTAGCCCCAGGCCAGACTGTATGGTCTGCCGCTAGTTATTGGATGGTCAGCCATTATTTATTAGCTGATTAGCCACTATTTGGAGGCAAGTCAGCCGATGACTAGCCTTCCTTTTGTTTAAATGACTTGGCAAAAAATCATTTTTCACAATAAGTGTGTTTAGCTGATCAGCACCAAACCTGAACCAGACCAGATTGTCGTGGTGATATGAAAAAAAGTCTTGTTTTGATCATGTGAATTTCTTGTTTTCTATCATTTTAGATACCTTGTCACTTTTTCGAAGTATGTCAAAAAAAATTTGCTGATCGAACTCTAGAACTTTTTTTGTCATTGGATAGAATAGATAATCAGCGCCAGTCCTGGGCCAGACCAGTTCTTCCAGCCTATTCGGTCTAAAGAAAGTTAGACCTAGGCAAGACTAGCGCCAGACGTGGGCCAGATGAGATCTTCCACACTAGACAGTCTAAGACTCTAGATAGTCAGATCTAGGGCATCTAGGCCAGACCTATGGCACCAGATTGCAATGATATTTTTCCACACGGGTAGTTTACTAGTTTTCGAATAATTTTACTTCAGATTCTGTATGTATTAGTTATTTCAAAAAGGTTTATAATTATATTGCAGATATTAAGTCTATAACATATAAAAATATCAAGTTGACCTGTTACCCGCGGAGGAAAACAAACAATCATCTTCATTCTTTAAAAAAACGTCAATTTATTTAAGAAGTATATTAAGAAGATTATTGCCAGCAGAAGATTATTATTATTATTATAACAGCCATACCACGCTGAAAAAACCAGTTCTCGTCAGATCACTGAAGTTAAGCAGCGTTGGGCGCGGTTAGTACTTGGATGGGTGACCATTCGAGAAAACTGAGTGCTGTTGGCACATCGTGGGTGTAGTGAGCCCACACTTGTAGTTATTTACTACAAGAAACTAACCTAGAAACACTACTCGAATCGGGTAGTGTCACGCCTACCCTGAAAGGGAAATGGCTTAATGGTATATATTGCCTAAAAAGATTGTATAACCCGTTCACGAAAATATTGTTCTGGATATTCCTTTACGATCCGATTATGCGGATGTATATCTAGATTTTTCATTCCTGCGAGTATAACAGGTGATCGATCTTTTAAAAGTAAGCTTTTGCTGTATATGGAATAAGGACCAGGTTTAACGTTTGATTGTAACTTTGAATATCAGCAGGTAACATACTTGATGTAAGATGGATTAAAAGTGGAAAGCTTTGTAGCTTTGATTGAGAGTATATAACGAACTAATTTCCTGGTTGCATCATCTTGATTATGGTGGATTTAGGATCAGCAAGAGGGAACATTCCGAGAGTTTATTGATCGAAAATCGGGAGATTTTTATTACTCTATTTGAAAAAAAACGTAGTTCTGAGTATCCCCTCATCATCAGAACACAAGTGATTGATCTTTCCGAAAGCCAGTTTCAGATAGAGAATTAAGAAGACCAAGTTTTACACTTGATTACGTCGCTGCATAGTAACAAAGTACAAGCTTGATTGAGAAAAAGGAGCCAAATTTTCTTGGTATATCATCTTGATTCTGGGGGATTTAGGATCATCAAGTGAACATTTCCAGAGTGCGCTTTAAGCACAATTTCTTCTGGGTGTCCTTGCTCGATGATCATCTTTGGGGCTGATCTATAATTTTCTTTACCTTGAGACAAAAAGTCATCGATCTTTTCAAAATCATCCTGAGATATATGAATTTAAGGCCATACTGACTAGGATACTCTTTCTCAATAACATGTGACGTAATTGATGCAAGATTGATTAAAAATAGGAAGCTTTGTAGCCTTGATTGAGAGTAACGAACCGATTTCCTGGTTGTATCATTTTGATTCTGGGGGAGATCAAGCAAGTGAGCCTTATAAGAGTGCGATGGTCGAAAGGGGACTGGTTGGATGGAGAGGGAAGAGGAGGTGATGGAGAAGGAGATTGAACTAGGTTTGGCTGAAGGGGTGTGGGGAGGTGTATGGTGGCATGGTGTTTTTGGAGGGAGTGAAGGAGAATGTAAGAGAGGGCGACTAAAGTGAGGGGAATTTTGCAGGTTCAACTACGGCCATGGCGATGGGAGGTACCACGTTGGTGCACGGCGGCCCTGGAGGGGAGGATCGCCCATCCCACTTGGCTATTCCTTCAGGAGGTGGACTGCCTCCTTCTTTTAACGCCGCCCTCGGCTCCAGCCTGAATTCCAACTTGGGGAACATCGGTGCTGCGGCTGCTGCTTGGCCGCCCACGCTCTGGCAGTATCCTGCCGCGGCTGCTGCTGCTGCTGCTGCTGCCGCAGGTGAGCCCTTTCGGCATACCCCTTTCTTTATGTAGACACGATTTGGCCATAGAGTTCATAGCGATTCGGAAATTAAATTCCGTTTGTTTTCAGATTTATCACCTCTTTGCCTATCACTTTTTTTAAATTAAATTTTGAAGAATTTCTTAAATCGGTTTTGAGTAGTCGGATATGACTGCTTGAATTCAAGAAGCTGGGGTCATTAAATGCCACAGAGTCCAGATTACTTGTAGGTTCATGGCCAGCATTTCATCCTAAACTTAAAATCAATCTAGGTCGCCTAGATTCAAACTGAATTTGATAAAAATATTTAAAATTCGTAGTGTATACAGATACGGCATTTTTTGCCGTATTTTAATTTTGTAGTACGGCATTTCAGTGACTGGTCACAGAAGAGTAGTTATCTGTCACACCTCGAACCCCTTTTCCAAGTCTCCCTTTAACAAATATACGAGTGTTAGTTACTGGTCACAGAAGAGTGATGGTGAGGATTCGTGATTCGAATTTGAAGTGCTACGACCTGCTGGACAATTCACAATTTAGTGATAAAGTGTATTATTAAGGGAATTATAGTAAGTGATGAGCATTTCTTTAGTGTGCTTTTAGTGTGTAATATTCTTGATTATGTGACACTTTGTGTGTATTTGTAGCTTAATATTCTTCATTTTATGGTAAAATAGTAAAATATTGTACTATTTTTCCAAAGTAGCAAAAAATATTATCGGAACAGAAAGTTCCTTATTGACACAAAAATTTGCCGGACTAGAAACTTTAAATACGGCAAAATTTGCCGGAGCTCAATACTCGAACTTTAAAATTTAGCCTCAATAAATATGAAGAAAAAAAATGTGAAACGTGAAAAGATACCCTGATTCGATTTTGCACGTCAAACTTGCAAATTTGGGCTGGGTGACAGCACCCCTTTTGGCGGCAATGTGTGTATGTTTTCTATCAACACGTGTTGTTCATGGTTAGCAGTTATTTGTAGATATTTCAGTTATGCGCTGTAGATTCTTTTAGACATGACTAAGGTTGGTCAAAGATATTACAATAGTAATTTTCATTCGGAAATTATTAATTTAAACTCTCAATAATTTACACATATAAGATGGAAGCTTTTTAGACTATTCAGTTGAATAATGCAAAACTTAATTTTTTACACTTTTATAAATTGAACAGTTCAAAGATTTCGGGTTAAAAAATATAAATCCACGCTATCGTTTCAAATGCTCTAAATCAAAACTAATCCTCCATTTCAATTCGCATTAATAAAAATGTTGAAAAATGAAACATGCCCCTCTTCCAACTCAATAAAAACGTTCAAAACAAAATAAGTGCCTTGTCCTATTTAGAAAAACTTGAAAACACAAATTTCCACCCTTCCAGTTCTATAAGAATCATAAAAATAACAAAATGTCCCTCTTTCAATTAAAAAAAAATTGAAAATCAAAATTTCGTCCCCTCCTACTCAATAAAAATATATTTGTTGAATTATCCTCTTCCCATTTAGAAAAAAAAAATAAAAATCTTTCCTTAAACACAATAAAAATCTGGAAAAGAAGAAAAATGCCTCTTCCAATTAAAAAAAATTGTATCCCTTCCAACTCAATAAAAACCTTAAAAATATATAAGATGTACTGCCAATTTAACAAAAATTAAAAACTAAAATTTCCTCATTTCAAGCTTGATCAAAATGTTAAAAATACAATACTTCCCATTCTTCCACTGAATATAAATTCAAAACCAAAAAAGTTACTCTTGAACAAAAAAAATAAATACCAAAATTCCTTTATTTATTTTAATTTTGGTCGTTTCAAATTGATAATTTTCAATTGTTATTTAACGTTACAATAAAAATTGTAACGTTAAAAGTTTCAATTTTTACCATTCAAGGCTACCTGTTTCAAACAATTCAGTTTCAAATTGTTTAGTTTTTAATATTTGATTTATAATTGCTCATTTTGAAATTTTTGTAATGAAAAAATGTCTATAACTGAATGGATTAAAAATTGAATATTTTAGAGTGAAATAATATTTGAATAGGATTTTAAATTGAATAAAAGCGTGTAATTATGAATATATTAATTTTAAGTTATTTTCACATTGAAAATAATTTATAAAGTTTCAATCAGACATTTCAATTTGCTTAATTATTAAAGCTTTCGTATTAAAAAAGTTCAATTTTCAACGATAAAATTTGTGAATTGTTTCATTTTCAACAGATTTAGAATCGTATTGTAAAATAATTATTGTACAATTTTTAACACTCGAACTACAGTTCAATTTTAAAAATCATTGATTAATTTATATTTGCAGTTGATCAACTTGAAACGTTTTTATAAACAATTTTAAATTTCAAACGCTTTTAATTTTTTATTCCTAAAGTCTTCTAAGCTGAATTTTTAAATTATTTCAATACAAAATTACGTTTAAAAATGAAGACAAAAAATTGAAAAATTGTAAAGTAACAGATTTTAGAATTAAGCGTTGTAAACTGAATGGTGTAGTAATTGAAACAGTTAACAACTGAACTCAACATTAAAAAAAAAGTTGAAATCGCACTTATTTTTAATTGAATTATATCATGTGATATGGTATTTGTGATATTCCAAGTGATTTCATAGATTGTTCTTCTAAGAATTTGTAAAATTCCCTGTGAAAAAATAAATTCACTGTCATTTTTCGGTTTCCCGGTCTCAAAAAATTCCTGGTCATTTCCCGGTTTTCGGTCCAGCGGCCACCCCGTAAGTGATAAGTTAACAAAGCTTCACACTGTTAAAAATGTTTGCAATTTTAATATAGATTTACTATACATTTGTATAGTAAATCTAAAAACTCGGTCTATGAAATAGTAATTAAGAGGCTGCATAGTAAATTTCATATCCGTGTATATTGGTCAACTCTTAGAAAAGTCAGGTAAATTCACTTTACACAAATTAAAATTAATTTTGGCAGTAATCGTCAATTCCAAATAATAAAGCATGATATTTTTTTTCCAGTTAAACATAAATTATACTGGGTTTTAAGTGGGAAAGTTCAATTAAGCGAATAATTAAGACACCTAACCTAAAAGCAACGGTTTTTTTGTTCAAATTCTGACATTTACAGTGAATTTTGAAGAAAATCCCACCTGTACGTTGCACTTTGATTATAAATATGAATTTAGTCGATGAATTGTAGGTTATTACTTTAGTTTTAAATATTTGACAAGATTTGTGT
>CAKNYM010047688.1:40428-80452 GCA_932195095.1 Andricus curvator
CTGAACGTTAAAGTTGTTAAAAAATGCCCTTTTCTAAAAAATCTCGAAAATGATAATGTTATTTTTCGCTTATTGACCAATTAAGAACATATTTTCCATATATTTTAAACCCATGTTTGTCAGTTGCACGAAACATGATCCGTACATCTGGTTGAAACACTTCTGACAATTTAATGATCAACAAAACCAATATCGTTATGCAAAATGTGAATATCAAAACCACACCGAATTCATTATTGATGATATTTCTCTGGGAGTGACATTTCGATATATCGGTGTGCTATATTTCGGTTGCGGTTGAAATTGAAACATTCAGGAAAACATAGAGAAATACAAACAATTATAACATGTCCGTATTTTGAAAATTGTACACTTTTCACTTTTTTACAGCAATGCCTATGGAACCAATGGGATTTCCTCAGGTAGGAGTCGGTTTGCAATTAGTCAGGGATCCAACAACAGGGCACCTTCTCCTCATACATTCTGCTGGTAAGTATATTTTAAGACTGTTATTTAAACTCTTTGAATCTGTAAAAGGAGTGTTTTCAATTGCACAGTTAATTCTCATTAGCAAATTTTGCATACATTTTTTAAAATTCTATTAACAAAACTAGATGTGAGATTACACCCCACTAAGCCACCGGATACCGATGAAGATTTTCTAGGAAGGAACTATTCAGAGAATTTTTGAAAGCGTGCTTTTGCGATTCGAGTCGGCGAAAGGGGCTTCACTTTTTAGAATCATGAAAGCGATGGGAAATGTTTTAGATACGTATCGCGCCAATCACTATGGTTCGACATGTGCCAGAACTGGCATTACCTTTCTTCAGTGCTCGTAATCTCGTTATTTTTGTACAAGCCCCCATTTATTAACGCATTTATGGCTGCCGCATAACTCGCTCTTATGTGTTCACAGTTCACCCTCTTGTTTAAAAGTCCCCCCAACTATCTCTCTTTCTTGCATACTTTCTTCTTCATCTTTTATTCGCTCTAGCGCTTGAGCGCCTTCAACCGCGTGCGGTTTTCTCCCAAAGGAATAGGGAAAACATGATTCAGAATGCCCTCTCTAAATTATTAATCTTGTTTGTATAAAAAATTTTTGTTGAGGGCATTGGAACCAGGACCCAAACTCAAAATTGAATTACCTCATTTTACTCCATAAATACTAGAATTACATCTTTTTTAGATAATTAGGACCTATTTCTGTTTTGAATAAAATCTGTACGCGGAGTGAAAAATTGGCTAATTTCAATTGTTTTTGTGTAAAACGTTTTTTTTTTATTCTAACCCAGGCTAATTTTTCACTTCGAATACAGATTTAATTCAAAACAGGAATAGGGTATAGGAATTTTGAGGTTGGGTCCTGTCTTCAACGCCCTTAACATAAATTGAGAACGAGCGTTATTAGGGTGAACTAATTTTTTCTTAATCTACTAGTGTCGAAAGCCACTGAATTGACCATTCTGCTTTTTTTTCAATGAAAGATTATCCAGCTTTTGTAATTATCTGTGGGCGGCGTCCACATAAAAAGAGCCCTTATATGGCCGATATGAATTTATGTATATAGAGTCATATATCCGAATAAATTCCCGACATTTTAAGCCCAAGACGAACCCTTTAGGATGAAAAATGACTCGCCGGGGCATTTTTGAAGTTGGAACTTGCAAAAACTGCTTTTCGAGAAAAAAGCATCTAAAGTTGGCGAGTGCCATAAGCCATAAGCGCAGAGCCGCATGTGTTATACTTTTTCTCCGATCATGAGATATGCCCACTTCTGTTTGCTTTCGGGACATTATTATAATGTCAATAGATTCAGTGTAGGTGTTAGTATTGTCCCCCACGCATACCCGAAAATAATAATTTAGACCCTGAGTTAAAAAAATGCGAATATCTTCTAAACGAGAATCGGCCATAAGTGTTTTTTTCACGGGGACGCCCAGCACATATTCTTATTGCCTAAGGAAATTAATATCTCGTAAATTAATTTTTTTATCTTTTTCTTTTTATCAGAACAAATGCAGCAGGCTGTCGTATGGCCAAATTACCAGAATCATGCGAGCAACAATGTGGGGCCTCCACCACTACTTCTTCCACCACCACCACCACCACCAGCACCTTCATTGCAGTTTCTTAACGACATTGGTGGACCTCGATTGGTTCTTACTGAAAACAAAAGAAAACAACAAAGTGGGCTTCCGATCGTCAAAATCGAATCTGATTGCGGAAGCAGTCCAACAACCATTATATGTAAGAAACTTATCTTCAGATATCATTTTTTCTCAAGGACTTCACTCAGTATTTTAACAACTCAATAACTCACCACAAAATATATTTGTTAATAATTTATGTTGCTATTAGAACCTTTTACATCAAGGAGTACATGACTTGACTGCTCCATAAAATATGGAATAAAGTTTGGGTGAGTTCGTATAAAGAATCAGGTTTCAGTGCCTGCTTTTTTATAATAAAATAAACAAGCATGCCGTTCTGCAGCAAGTAATAAAATATAAACGAATTCTACTCAATAGAAAAAATATTGCAGAGTTTCAAAAAAGTGTATTGCCTGCAGAACGACCTGCTTGTGTTTATTTTTTCACCAGAAGTCAAAATGTTAAAATCAATCAAAATAGACTTGATTTTACATAGGTACGGAACAAGTGAAACCTGAAACTTTATACGGACTCCCACCAACTTGATTCCATATTGTATGGAACAGAAGAACTGTGAATTTCCATGATAGCCTATAGAAATAAACAATTTTTAATATTGAGCAAGTGAACTTTTTAAAAAATAATTTGATTTTTTTCTTCCTTAATAATTTAATTTCTTTCTTATTATCTTTCCAACCTTATGATTAAATTACTGAATGTCGCTTGTTTTCGTTCTGATTTTTAAATTTTTACTTTACATGTCTATTATTCTGAAACACCCAAGGTACTAGCGCCGACTCTTATCTTGTAGCATCGACCGAGTCGTCGAAAGCTTTGCAGACAGTATCATCGATGCCTGGTGCTTTGGTACCTGAAAACCCATTGGTTACAACACTTCATTATTATCCTCACACACCAGCATTGGTTCAAATCAGTCAAGCAGAACCCACGCAATGCAGGTCACAGGTGAGTTTTAAAAAAATCATCCGGATTAACTTCAAACCCCGCAGCTGCCAAGCTTAAGCTTCCCGCTTTGCACAAAATCCTAACTCTCGTTTCTCTTCAATCCATCTCATCTTCAAAATCTTTTCTCGGAACATTTTTACAAATTATTAGAATCAAATTCACTTATGACATTCCCCATAATCTTTTATGGAACCCTACAAATACCCATGGAATTAGAACTGCTCTTAATATTTTGTACTACTACTTCAATGTTACTTTCTCAAGTAGGATTACATTTGGTAATGTTTCACTTCGATATTATAAGTTTACTGAAAATATTGTCTAGTTTTTGGAGGGTTCCTGCAAATATTCTGAAAAATAATCTATTACAAAGATTTCACCCTATTTATCCAGAGGCGCATACTCCATATGTGACCGTCCGCGAAGAAAGGGACCTAATGCGCGATAGCTTATTTTTACAGGAGTAGCGAGTGAAGAGGCATTCCAATACAGGAACTCCATAAGAGGGCCTCACTTTGCATATTAATATCAATTCGCATTCTTCAGATATAGAAATAATATTTTTGATTATGAAAGAGCAAATAAAAAGCTATCGATTGGTGTGGAAAACTAAAAGTCAATTTTTTCCGCATTAGGTACCTTTCTTCGCGGACGGTCCTATATATGAAGATGTTTGATGGGGCTTTGAAAATTGAATAAACAAGTGAAGGGAGGGTTGTGGTATTTCAGAGCTCGTTTGACCTTCTGTAGGGCGCATGTGCGCCGCTGTTAAATAGTTAAATTCATTCATTAATGTCTTTCTTTTTGACGCTGTTTAACAATATTAATGCCGCTAAATTCTAACACAGAACCCTTTTTCGGAACTCTTTCCGAAACAGCGAAATGCATTTTTTTCTAAGGCGACATCTCCGGTTTCCTGTCTGACACCACCGCCGGAAGTGTCTAACCATGCAATCGAAGCTCCGGAAATTACGACGATTGAAGTCCAGGATGCTTCAAATCAGACCGAGGCATCGGAAATGGACGAGGAGCTTCCTCTGATGGAACCATTTCTGAAACAAGAACAAACCATGAGTCCTTGTCAAATCCAGACCTCAACAACAACAAATCTCACAAATTTTGAGATTGTTTCATCGCCGGAGAAGATTTGCAACGTCGTGAGAGTGACAACGACGAGTGTTAATTTTGGTAAAGTCGACAAGGCTGAGAATACGATAATTAATATGTCAGATTGTACCAAGTATTCGATTGCGAGGGACACAAGGTGTGTTACTTCCATTGATAGGACTATTGAACACATTGTCAGTTGCCATGAGAAGCGAAGTGACGAGATTTTGGAAGCTGAACCCGAAAAAAAGGAATCAGAAGATTTTGAAGAAGGAAGGGTTAAAAGTGGGCCCAGAATTATTGAGCTTACAGAAGAGAATTGCGACAGTTTCCATGAGAATCTGGAATTCTTCAGCAGGAGGAGGGACTACTCGACTGAGGCACGTCGTAAATCTCATTCTGCTGAGGATTTGATCGATCAGAAAAAAGAAACCGAGGAAGGACCAAAAGAAGTTGTTGAAAGAGAAACTCAGGTAATTTAAACTTCATAACAGTGTTGTTTGGATGTAAATCGTTATAAGTAATGTAGATGCTGAAAAAGTTACTGAACAAGTAACTTTTCATTCCGGTTTCATTTCATTTAAAAACTGAAATGTATCTAAAAGTTAAATTCGTATCATAATTTAAAAGCTTTTCGACTTATTTTTCACCTGCCATATGTTTTCCATTTTGAAATTAGAAGTATTTAAACAAAAAATGTCTAGGATGTTTTAGAAATATATTTAATTTAAAACGATTCATCCAGTGTTAAATTTTTGAATCCATCGACGTAAAAAGTAAATACTAAACACTACAATACTGAAATACGATTTTGATCCACAGGAATCCAAAGTTGCAGAAGAACCTCAACTAGTCTACCAGACCTTAACACAATCTACAGAACAACTTTCGAGTGCTGAAAACGATGAACCAGATTCCGAAGTAATCAGTGAAGGCGAGAGTAATTCTCAAATTAAATCCTTTGATATGCCGTCGATTGATGATGATCACGAAGTCAAACAAGTGGTTGTTAAGGAAGAAAAGAAAGTCGCAACGTTATCGGAAACTACCTCGATTCCAAAAGAAAGTCCAGTAGAAAAGCGTAAGTGTCCAGAAGTTGTAAAGAAATCTCCTGTGGAAAAGAACCATCCCGGAATCGAAAATGTCGTCGAGAAGCTGAAGAAACATGCAGCAGCTGTCTTTCAAGATAATGAGGCCAAGCTTAGGGAAGCTCAAGCCCAGACTCTTATTTTGGAATCACAGCAGAGACACGTCGAAGAACCTAGAAAGCTACAAAGTGGATTGAAGAAGTTGATACTGAGATCCTGTGAGAATTCGTTCGAGAAAATTGGCACACCCGATCATCCTGGAGTCGTGAGATCCGATCTTGGGAACGGAGGAAGTTCAGAAAATGTTTCTTGTCCTCCGAATAACGTATTAAATTGGAACATTTCAGAGAATAATAATAACAATATCAAGAATATTGATCATAAAGAGAAAACTCTAGTTCTACAGGATAAGGAAGCTGAAACTGTAACGAGTCCGAATGCTCCGAAGAAGAATGAGGAGAATCCTAAATTCGTTTATTCTGAAACTGCTTCTGCTATTGAAGATTTAAAAAGAAGGAAAGATGAGATTTGTAAGGTGAAAGCAAAACCAAGGATGAATGTTGACTTAAGTGGCTTGGAATTATTGTCTAATAGCATAGAACAGCTCGAACATTTGAAGCCTGAATCCTCGAATGGTATTCCCGAGATGGAAAGATCGCCTTCAAAGGTAAAATCGATATCTCAGCATGCCGAAAGCAACAATAATAACGTTGATAGTCCACTAGGTTTGCTGTGTGCTCTCGCGGAACAGAGATTCATGGAAGAATTGGGAGATGGCAGTACTAAAAAACCCAGCATAGATAATTCTGAAGAAATATCACAAGCTGGTAAACTCTTGCTGAGTCTTGGTAAAGGTTCCGTCGAAAAGGAAAGACAGCAATCCGAAAAAAGGAAGTGCTCTTCAAGCGATACTGGAGAGTATGAAGGGTTAAAAAGGTTGAAAACTTACGCTTCTCGACAAGAAGAACTGTCTTTTGAAATGAAGGAAAAAACGAAGAGAAATATAGACTTCTCAGTGGTAAATGAATCTAACCTAGAGGATAAGCTACGTTCGCTTAGTGTCGATTATCCGAGTGGCGATTTTACCGATTCGGAGATTGAGCATTTCGAGAATTATAAGGAAACTCATGACAATGAACGCAGATCTTCTACTGAATCGTCTGAGTTCAATCATCATCAGTACACAAGTCTTGAAGCTAAATTGGAGGCGAAGAAATTCCTCGCGAAGAAAGGACACGTGGATAATGATGATGATTTTCCGAATATGGATGCCATGGAATTGGATATGAGGGTTCGGCTCGCGGAAATTCAGAGACAGTATAGAGAAAAACAGAAAGAATTATCGAGGCTTACACCGAAAAAGGAGGATAAGAAGAGTATCGTTAAGCCGAGGAAGAAGAGTCAGTCTTCCAGGTATTTGTAAACTTAATTTTCCTAATTGTAGAATTGAAAAATTTAAACAGTAAATTCAAAAAGTATTTGCAAGCTCTTGAATTGAAGTTCACCCGGTGTGTAGGCAATGTCGAAATTTTTGCAGCGTTGCAACATCTCCTATATATCTTTCTGTCGTGTTTATTTTCGAAGATTTACGTTCCAAGCCAAAGTAAGATTTTACACTTTTTAATCGCCGGTCTGATTAGAATAGATTTCTGAGGGTGAAATCGTTTAAAGTTTATTATTGAAACATGAAGATATTATAGAAGACTTCTGCTCAGTAGTTTTTATAAATTTTAATTACAATTTTTTGCAAAATTGATATAAAGATTCACTGTAAAAAAAAATTCTTGTAACTTTACCACTACGTTTTTGTAAATATACCAAAACTTGTAAAATTACTTCCTTCATAGTAGTGAACTTACTAATTTGAAAAGAAAAACCTCACTTTACTTTTAAAGAGGTAAATTCATAAAATCTTGTGAAACTACTACATTGAAAGTGATGTTTCTTCTTTTCAAATTAGTAAGTTCACTACTACAAAGGAAGTAATTTGACAAGTTTTGGTATAATTACAAGAACGCAGTGGCAAAGTAACAAGAACATTTTATTACAGTGTTGACACACGTTGTCCTCGTCGATCACAAATACAGCGGGGTTATGTTTCAACTCGCTGGCGCGGCAATTTAAGGACTGTTTGAATTACGTGATTTGTCTTTACTTCAATCGAATCTCTTTCAGTTTTATTTCGGTATACAAAAAATGAAAGTTTTTCTTAGGTTTTAAAACAGTTTGAGTTTCTTACAACTTGGTTCCAGAATAAGAAATTTTTCTAAAGTGATATCAGATATACAGTTCATATTGAAAAATAACGAATAAAAATCTGCCCGCTACGCGGGCACATTCTCATCGCGCGCGGCTTGCTTCACTCGCAAGTTTGAGCGCGTCTAGGGCACGCGACTGTTGTTTCTCGCGCTTCGCGCTCGATAATATATTCATCTCGCGCTTCGCGCTCCATGATGTATTTACCATGCGCTACGCGCTCAGTCTTTGTATTTCCCCCACCTTTGCGCACAGACCTTTTAAAATTAAAGGTCAAATCATCGACATCTGTAATTTGGTGGTTGTGAATTCTCTTTTGTTAAAGCTCCTTCGGCTTTAACGAACACATTCTCATCACGTATCTCGTGCTTTGCACTCGATTTTGTCCAAAATGCGAACTTTTCTATATTGTGTTCAACACTATTATATCTAATGTATATTATATATATTTCTGTACTCAAGCTGGTACTGCTTATTCAGATATTGCAAAGTATTGTATAAATTTTATTTTTCATGAATACTTCAATATTTGCTCCTTATTTTGCACTAAATTTTATTCTTAGCTACCCTGAAATGTCTATAATTTCAATAAATTTATATTATCACAATTCATAATATGTATTGGTATTGAAACATGCGTATTTTCATTGTCTTGTTCTTATAATTAAAAAAAGTGCACATCCTATGCAAAAAAAGGTTCTTATTATACATTTTCTTGCAACTCGTGTCGTTTTTCCAAAAATTCAATTTTTTTATTTTTATTCTTATTTTTTACGATTAAAAAAAAAATCTACTCACCCTTTATAAAAATTATAAATAACGAAATTGTAGATCGTCTTTAAGTGAACAACTTTCGCCTATTATTTTTTTTCCATAGCTTGTGTCGTTTGTCCAAAAATTAAAATTTTTAATTTTTAATGTTATTTTTTACCAATAAAAGAAAAACTAAGCGTCCTATTAAAAAGTGATTATTGACAAACTTGTAGATCTCTTTTGGGTGCACAATTTTTGTCGTCTCATCTCTTTTTGTATCTTGCATAGTTTGACCGCAAAATGGAGTTTTTCATTATTTGTTGTGCGATAAAATTTTTAATTTTTTTTTTTTCGAAAAAATTCAAAAAGTTGTTATGACAATCTTATAGGTCTTTCAAAAAGCAACGTTTTTCTTCTCTTGACTTTTTTTTTCATATCGTGCGTTGTTCCGCTTAAATTATTCATTTTAATTTGTTTTTTGTTATTTTCAAAATGCTATACCCCTGATAATTTTATTTTTATCGAGAAATGTCATGAGGATAAATTGTTCGAGTTTCCGAGCACTATGAATAGCCGTACATAGAATTTTTAAATCTTAAAAAAAATGGTCTAAAAAATTTTAAAAATGCCCTAACTTTTTGAATTTTGGTCCAAAATAGCTGGTTAACGAAATTGTTCTTTCTTTTTAGGCATTTAAAAAGTGTGCCAAAGCACAATCCAATCTGATTATTTTTTCGAAAGTTATCGTGCCTACAGACTACAGACAGACTACAGACACCTTCGTAAAAATCGTTTTTCTGACTCAGGGGGTGGAGATTTGATGAAAACCGACTAAGTCAAATTTTACATAAAATCAATACCTTCTCATTATGATGAGAATGTAATAATTTCATTGCTGAAATGAAAAGGGATTATAAAGGGAAAAGGGATTATAAAGAGAATTTTCATAATGTTTCAAATTGATTTTAAACAATCCGGCACAGAGTTTTTCCCTAAATATCATAGGACACAAAACCGCTTTTCCTGATGATAGAAATACAGTTTCAAAATATTCTTCAATATTTTTAGCTCTGAGTGTGGAATGCTGTCACCTCCATTGCACATGGACTTCGGACATTCTCCACTAAAGTCTCCGCCGAGGTCCTTAGAAGACACCACGGCTTCCTTGACACCAGGCTTACTTTCGATGTCAAAATGTAACGCCCACTTGAAAAAAATAAATGAGCCTAGGAGCCACATCAAATTGTTGGATAATATACCAAGCATTCCACTTACAGTAGCACCTGTGGACTCTCCCATAGCAGGTCTCTCGTCAGCAAATGTCCAAGAAGACGAAGACTATACCTCCAGGGTAAGCATTTCTTTATGTATAACTTATATAAGGGAGTTGAGTTTGAAGTACTAAAGTTTGAAGCGATTAACATTCGAAAGCATCCTACTTGATATAAGTAAGAATTAATTAACCCAAGTTAAATAGTATGCAATGCATGGACTGATTTTTGATTCACGAGATTTGGTGGAAATTTTAGTTGGGTTATGAGACAACTTCACCAGTTCCAACTTCTGCGAGTTCAAGTTCAGCTTCCAAAAAACGAAAGGTCGGTCGTCCCAAGAAGTTGATGTGCACTTCCGGAAGTTCGAGGCACTTTACAGAGACTATCGTTGCCAAAAAACCAAAGAACAAGAGTTCTTTGGTTGGCTATTTGCTCAGTGCAAAGAACAGACATTTACAGAATAAGGTTACTATCCCAACAATTTTCATTCACTGAACCACAAATATTTTTTATTCAGCAAGAATTTTGACTAATATATTTTTTATTTCTTTTTTAGTTTGCTAGCAAGGCAGGATATACACCTCTTCCCTTCAAATCGGGGTTTTCTTCCTCAAAATTTTGTGGAAAAAATCCAAAGGCAGCGAAGCCTAAAGTCAAAACTGTGAAGCATACTCCTCTGCACAATAAGAACGTCATCAGCTCGATCATTGCTGAAAAGGCGAAACTAATTCAGGATTCAAAACTGGAAAAACAAGGAAGCAAAGTCAAGCCTAAGTTGAAGGCAGAAGCAAAGCTGAAAAATTGGGAGGACGAAGAAACTCCAGATTGGAATGGAATTGATGATCTACCAGTGCCGGCCGCTCCAGAAGTTTCAAAAGTATATAGAAAATTCTCAATGGCGTATAGGATTTTTTAAATAACCTGTCATTACTGTATCAACTTATTTTGTTTTTTAGGAGCCTATAACGGACGTTGTTAAAGAAACGGAAGTGGAGAGAGACAAGCACGAGAAATCAAAGAAGAAGAAAAGGAAGTCAAGTTCCTCATCGCCTAGCAGACGTAAGTCCACCGATCGAGAGAAGAAAGAGAATAAAAGACGAAAATCAATCGACTGTAAAGAATGCAAGGAGTGCGTGAAGGCAGCCAAGTCCGAAAGAGTGGAAAACATCATAAACAAGTGTAAACTTACATCTGCTCATCTTGCCATCGATCAGCTCAGAGTGCTGACTGCAATGGGTGGACTCTTTTATGCCGGTCGTTTGAGTGCAGTTCAAGCGCCTGATGTTTATGCTATTACTCTCGATGGCGAAAGAGGAAACAGACCTCATATTCATTCTCGAGAAGAAATCCTGAGAGATGCGGTAAGTGCTAAACCTTTTTTCCCCAAATATTAGAAACTATATCCGTGAGTTTAACTATGTTAATTTTTGTGAATTAAATTACAGATTGTAGAAATTTGTCCTGCCTCGACAAAAGAACTACCGCCAGGAACAAGGCTCTGTGCTTATTGGAGCCAGCAATATCGATGCCTCTATCCTGGAACATCAGTTGAACCTTCAGAACCGGATCCAGAATTAGATGAGAAATTCGTCAGCGTCGAATTCGATGACGGAGATAGTGGAAGAATCGCTCTTGATGATATAAGACTTTTGCAGCCTGATTATCCTGTTGTTGGTGAGTGTTGAGTATACTTATAATTAAGAATGATTGATTCTTTTATCCATGAATTTAATTTCTCAACGCTATAAATTTCATTTTATAGAGTACGACCCGAACCCTCTGTTGACATTAGGAAAGCGTAGAAGGCAAACATCTCTCTCCACAGAAGAAAAACGTCCTTCGACTTGTACTCAATCCAATTCGACTCAATCTCCAACATTGAGTGCTGATTCATATTCAACCGTGAATTCCTCTTTATCTTCAGAAGAAAAGGTGACGGAGAAATCAGAAGGCCAAAGTCGAGTGCTGACTGATGATTACTGGGAAAGGAAAAGGATGAAGAAAAGGAGGAGGGATAAATTAAAAAGATTGCATGAGAATCAAGAAGGCAGAAAAAAACACAAGAGACACAAGTGCTGTGAAGAGCATCGCAAACACAAGCACAGAAAACATCGAAAGCACAAACACAGGCACAGTCATCACAGTAGTCACAGCGAAGGAAGTCATTTAAGGTTAGAAGAGCTCTATCCTCAATTTCTAAGTTACTTCCGACAGTTTTGGCTACAGAGCCGAATTTAGATCTTAGGCCGGAGGCCGCCCTAGGCCTCACTGCTATTTGTCGCCTTTTTTCAACTTTCATTACTAGGTTTTTCGATTGCAGAGTTTGCTGGCAAAGAAAGATGATGATACAAGTAAAAACAGAAGTTTTCTGTGATAATAATAATAAAAATTCTAAGTCGGCGTACTGCCCCGAAAAATTAGGCGTTCTTTTTCAGTTTTCATTACTAGCTTTTTGATTGCTGAGTTAACAAGCAAAAAAGAAACAATTCTAGTAAAAAAAAAGTTTCGTCAAATTCGTATTTCATATACACCAATAGAATTTATTTGCATTTAGTTTACTATTTTAAATTTAATTTTGAAATTTGAGTTTTTTCTAACGATGTCGATTGGTGGGCCCCTGTGACGGCAGCGGGGCCATATTTTCCACCAATCATAGGTTAGGTATCAGTGATTCTCAAATAATTTTTCTGCGTGCATTTGTGATCTAATTGTTTATGTCGATATCAACAGTTTGAATTAACAAATATATTGTGGTTAAAAGAGGTTATTGTGAAAGTTGTTAGTGGGAATCTGGTAAAATTAACTTTATGGGGATATACAGTATTTTTGAAGAAATTCAGACCTCGTAGTCGTAAGTACACGGTACACGTAGTAGGGGAGCGGCGGCAAATCCGGCGCGGCGGCTAATGTGGCGCGTTCGAGTTTTCGAATATTAACGCATTTTCTGCTTGGGGAAGTAGTTTCATTACATGTATATATGTTTTCAACGTTACATTATTAAAAAATTGGGATAATTAAATTAATTCCCGGATTTTTATGACGAAAAGTTAGTTTTGGTTCTTTCGCTTGTATTGCCAGAGTAACTAAAAACAAGTAAAACTAGCTGTGAATTCGATCTCGAGTGTTTCCCCTTTGTTTGTATTTATAATTACATATATGGTGCTCATTTCACGAGCACTTTGCTTCCCGTTAGCAAATGTATTTGCTTCCTCATATGGGAAGCATTAGTTATTTTTTTCAATAATAGACAAACCAAAGACTTCATTTTGATCAATTTAAAAATAGAAATGTACAAAAAATGCAAAACTACAAAATAATACAAAAAAATTTTTTAACACAAAGACAAATCAGACAAATCAAATTTTGTATTCGAAATTATAATTTTTCGAGCTGGAAAAGGGATGGGAAAAGTTCTGTAGCACCCTATCCCTTTCCCAGCTTTATGATTTCTTTACAAAAATTGTCAGAATTACCCTATTTGAAAACTTAGGGTCAAAAAGTATTTTCTATTCATGCGTCAACTTTGAATTATGTCAATGAAAAAAGTTTTTCTGTTTGGAGGAGATGACTCAAATATTATAAATGAGCATAACTTCCTTATTATTATTATACCATTAAGCCATTTCCCTTTCGGGGTAGGCGTGACTTGCTCGGTTGGAAAATAGTAGTGTGTATATGGCTATATAGGTATAAGGTAGGTATGAGGTAGATAGGTATATAAGTGTTAGGTATAGATATTTTAGATTGATCTGGAATTCTCGTGTTATTTATTTAAATGACACGTTTATTCCGCAACACTGCTCCGACCCAGGTTGCTGATCAATCTCTCTAGCGATCACCCCAAGTGAAGAGCCTCACAAAATTGTTATGTATGGTTCTCCACTTGGGCCCATTAGTATCCAAGGTCTTTGTTTCAGGCGTCATTCATTCTACTGTCACTCTGTTTACAAACTATTTGTCGCCACACTTTTCTGTCCTGGCATACTACTCTAGCTTCCTTCACGTCCATGCATTTTTTCATGCAAGCTCTTGTGTTTCTATGGCTTCTTATGTCTCTACGGATTAATGTCTCATTTACAGATTCTAACCATTCTTTAATCTTCAATAAAGTGTGTTAATATTATAGATCAATCGATTTGCCTTGAATCAAGGAATCTTTTCCGTTCTTGCATCAATTTTGAATTATGTTAGTGAAAAAAGTTTTACTTTAAAAAACCGATTTTCAAAATATATAAATCACAATAACTTCCATACTCTTTAATAAAATGTATTAATATTATAGGTCAATCGATTCGTTTCGAACCAAGGAATCTTTTATATTCTTGCATCAACTTTAAATTAGGTTGAAGAAAAAAGTTCTATTATCAAAAACCGTATTTTCAAATATTATGCATTACCATAGCTTCCTTACTCTTCCATAAAATGTATTAATATTGAAGGTCAATCGATTTGACTCAAATCAACACATCTTTTCTGTTCTTGCATCAACTTTGAAGTATGATAATGAAAAATTTTTTACTATAATAAACCGATTTTCAAAATATATAAATTACCATAACTTCCCTACTCTTTAATAAAATGTATTAATATTATAGGTCAATCGATTCGTTTCGAAACAAGGGATCTTTTATATTCTTGCATCAACTTTAAATTATGTTGCAGAAAAAAAGTTTTACTATAAAAAACCGATTTTCAAAATATGTAAATTACCATAACTTCCCTACGCTTTAATAAAATATATTAATATTATAGATCAATCGATTCGTCTCGAGCCAAGGAATCTTTTATATTCTTTCATCAACTTTGAATTATGTTAATGAAAAAAGTTTTACTATAAAAAACCGATTTTTGAAATATTATTAAGTGCTCAGCAAAAATGCAACAAATATTTTAAGAAATCCTTCGGTCAGTTTCGAGATATTAGTCGGGAAAATAAGACCTCCAAATTTCATCAATTTATCTGCGACCGTTTTCAAGTTATCGTGTTCACAAAAAAGCGTGACATCCACACACTCATCCATACACAAATCTACACACACACACACACATCCGGACAATTGCTTAGAACATTGTATTAGACATTTTTAAATTGGGGAACGTTCAATTAAATGAATTTAAATTTTTTGGAAAATGTTAACATTACAAAGTTTCCTCTATGAGGAAGCAAAATTACAGAAGTTTCGTGTAAACTTATAAATTTTTTTGGAAATATACTGTTCCGAGTTTCTCCAATGCTTTAAAGTTTAACATTTTGAGTAAAATTAATAAACTTTTATGTAAAAAATCTTTATTTAATACTATTCACGTGCGACTAATATGGCGCATTCGGGTTGTACATTGTCTTAATATTATAGTTTAATATAAAGAATTGTTTAAAAAGTTTCCCCATTGATAATTATTTAAATATATCCTTCATTATGTTATTTTTCGTATTGGTGAGTCATTCTGCACTGTTAACAAAAAATTTGTTTCTTGAGTATTCAGCAGACATAACCCTCAAATTATTGTGAGACATACAATGGCCAACAGCCATACCACGCTGAAAAAACCAGTTCTCGTCAGATCACTGAAGTTAAGCAGCGTTGGGCGCGGTTAGCACTTGGATGGGTGACCATTCGAGAAAACTGAGTGCTGTTGGCACATCGTGGGTGTGGTGAGCCCACACTTGTAGTTATTTACTACAAGTTATCAACCTAGAAACACTACCCGAATCGGGTAGTGTCACGCCTACCCCGAAAGGGAAATGGCTTAATGGTATATATATATATATTCTGCACTGTTAAAAAAAGCATTTTTTCTTGAAATTTCGGCAGACATAATCCTTCAAATATGTTAGTAATATTAAACGTAAATATATTTATCTTATTTTTATTAAATTGTACTAATCTTTCTTCATAATTTGTTTTTTATTCAATAATTATGAATTGAAATCGAAACGCGCCACATTACCAAACAAGGTATGACAACTTGGCGCAGATGCACTTTTTGGAAAACACATTAATTAACTGTTTTAATGAACTTCAATTAAATTATCTCCATGCATAGAGCATTGGTAAGATATTGGCCTAAACAAAATATATTTTATTACAATATTTTACTTTATTTTTGAATTTTAATCGTGCATTTTCCTTTATGTGCGCCGCATTCGCCGCCGCTCTCCTACACGTCAACAAGGTGACATATAACTTCACTTTTTGGTAAACTCGCAATTTATGCACGAGGACATTAAAAATTTAGATTCTTCTATAACAACGTATTAATTGAAGAATTACTCTTCTTATATAGAATGTCATTAGCATGTTTTGGCATAGCTTCCTCATCCAAATTTTGGTGAGAAGCCAATTGCGCAATGCGCATCTTCTTGAATATTCGAGAATCCCTGTCAACTTTTATGTCACGTGATTCGAATTTAAATGAGTGTTTCCGCGGTTTTAATTGTCAACAATATTTTTCTTTTACACAAAATGACCGAAAAAAATCACAAAGAACTCTGAGTTTAGTCGAAATTTAACTATTCACAAATTATTTTATCTAAAATTGCGAAACAACCCTATTCTGTAATAGTGAAACAATTTTAAGTCGTCGTTTCACCCCTAAAAATTGGCCACCCTTTTTCAATTTTCATTATATAGTTTTTGTTTGTTAATTAAACCGCCGCATCGTGGAACAATTAGGTATTTTAAGTTGTGACGTCAGCTGGCAAGATGTCTGCAATAATACCAATTGCATGGGACAAAACTTTGTTTCTTTAATAATTTGAAGAAAAAAAATTATTTTTCACCATAAGTGTACTTTGATAATTATTATTTATTTTTCAAAAACTGTCCAATTATATAATAAAATCGTTACACAAAAATTATCAATTTTATTATTTAATTTAATAATTTCTGACAAATAAACAATAATGTATCAATAATACAATACAAATAATACACTAAATATAGTTTCAACCAGTTTCAACCTATACAATTGATATCATTGTTTGGCCCTCGGCGTGCAGACATCTTGCATTTCCCCCACCTATTATGAAATACCTAATCGACTAATTCCGCCAACGCCAATGACATAACCTCAAATTACCGGCACGTGCCAACATCATATTTTTTCGATTTTGTCCGTGCGAGATACAATAATTGTAAAAGGTGTTCAGCAATTTTTTGTCTATTAATACCCTCGTTGTTATCGAAAGTCTTTGAGTTTGCTTCTTATCCTTCGAAAAATATGAAAATACTTGAAATTCCAAATCCAAAAAGGGTGATGCTTTCACCGCTTTCACTTTGAAAAGTTTTCTACAAAAAATTCTTAAATAAAGTTTAATACAGCTAAACGCTAAACGTAAGTTGAATTTACTTGAGTTCAGATTATTTCAGTGACCTCTAATTCTAATTGAAGGGTGGAAAGGCCAAAGAGGTAACTGCCATTTTTTCGAAAATAAGGTTTCTTGCTAGATAATTCTCAGAAATTCAAATGCACATCGTGCTAAAAGTAGTATTTGTTCGCAATCGTATTTTTATGATAGCAATATCTTAAAGTTACATTTTCATATCCATTAAAAATAAAGACTTTTCGTGATCAAACTATTTTTTATGATATTCGCAAAAGGTATACCGTCTCACCATTAATAAAACATGAAAATGATAATTTTTGTCACGATTTTAAGACACTTTTCAGAACTCATGAAATTTTAACCTCAAAACTAAAACTTAATTTTCTTGGAACTGAATGATTTTTTGTTATCAAACTGTTTTCCTTTATTCTGTGACTCGACATCTCGGGGAAGGTTCATAAGTTTTTTTCATTTTTAGTTGAGTATTTCGTTTCTTATCTCTGTCTCAATTCGACTCGGACAGGGTAAAAAAAAGTGTTAACCCGACATGTTCGCTTTCGGACATTATTTTCTCATAACAGGAAGTTTCATCTCAATCAAACTTTTTTTGATATCGATTAAGCAATACGTCAGTTCGGAAGCCGAATTTTATTTCTCATACGATTTCGATTCTATACAATGTTTCGCTCTTCTGCACAATTGCCATTTTGTCAGTTACCTCCTTTTGTTTTTCCAACCTTCAATTATGATTAACTGCTCTTCTTGTGTACTGAAGTTGATAATTATATCTGGAAATTCCTGATTTCGTTTTCCTAGAGTCACATTTTTAAATTAGTAAAATTCTTATGGCCTTGGTTTTTATTATTATTAGGTCTACAAATTAATTCGGTTTCTTTACTTTGACGTCTCGTAACTCTTGGTCAAACTTGAATTTTCCCGTCCTGAGGTAGTTTTAAAGGGCGAACCTTAAGCTGTAAACACACAATATAATAGGTGGTAGCCTTGCGGACTTAACCTAAAAAATCATTAGTGAATACCAGCCCTGTGCATCTCCATATTTCAAATTTTAACTTGACCCCGCAAATGTCCTAAGTTGATTAGTTCCTAATATCTCCAGCGTGGCGCTAGTTGTCCCATCACTCCCTGTCTTTGCATACCCAGTAAAAACAAACTAATTCGGGAGGATTGCGGTGAATTAACGTCTTTAAATTCGCCCGAATTCTGCTTTCTGATTCGTTGAAACGAATTAAGCCAGAGCGAATTGAATGCGTGTCAATTCGCCATAATTCGTGGTCGAGGTATATAATAATAAAAATTGCATGTCTCGAGACTCGAACCAGCGATCTCAAGTGCAAAAAGTCCAGAGGGCGGCCACTGAGCTACGGGACTCATTGATATTTATTTACAACGGATCCTTTATGCCGAACGCATTGGTTACAGCTCAGGAATTCGATTGAATAGGCCAGTCTTTAACTGTATTCGCGCTGGCGAATTGGGGCTTGACTGAAAATATCGCGAATTAAAATGAATTGGCGGACACTAAAAATAATTCGTGCTGACGCATTAAAATGAATTAGATCCCCTAAAATTTTTTCGCTGAATTCGGGCGAATAGGATATTTGAAGACTTTATTACTTTTAACGAATTTACATGAATTCACAACCATCTTCAATTCGAGATTGTCGCTAAGCAAGATTTATGGGGGCTCCTGTCGAATTCTTCTCAATTCGTGCCAATTAGTTTCTTTTTACTGGGTAGTAAGCAATGGGACTAGATCACTTTTTTTAAAATGGTTTAGTAAAAAAAGTGTTATTTTCATGCACAGAATCATTGAAATTAAAACAGTGTTACTCGTTTAATATTTCAAAATAGTTTTCCAATAATTGGCTATGAATACTAAAAAGAAAATATGAATTACAAGGTCGTACAATAATCCTGGCAAAGTGGAATATATCTTAGATTTGAATTTGAATAAAAAGTAAAATATGATCCTTAAAGTTTATTTCCGAAAACATAATAAATAATATGAATAATGAAATATAAAAAAAATCCTGAAGAAAAATTTGAATAGTTTAAAGTTTAAACTTACCAAGTGAGTACTTTCGCTTTTGGTTATACGTGTATTGGATAAAATTGCTCTAATTTCTCTTTTTTATCATTATATCCATGTAAAAGTCCTCGAAACAGAGAAGTTATAATACTGATTATATATACATCTTGAACGTTTTATAAAATTATAATTTATATTTTTTCAAAAAATGTACTAATTGAATAAATTATTTTTAATGTTGTTTACTTATTATTATATTGCACGTTCATAAATAACAATTTAATTCAATTTCAATTACATTATATCCATTATATTCAAAATACAAGTACTGGCTAAACACTCAAATGGTAAGCTTAAACTTATATACTATTAAAATTTTTTTTCACGAAATTGTTTTTATATTTTATTATAAATATTATTTATTGTGTTTTCAGAAATAGAAAGGAACATACTTAACTTTTTATTCAAATTAAAATCTTATATTCCACTTTACCAAGATTGGATGACGTTTCAATTCATGTTTTTCCTTCAGCATTTGTAGAAATCGCGTGGAAAACTGTTTTGAAATATAAAATGAGTAACATTGTTTTAATTTCAATATTTTTTTTCACGAAAATAACATTTTGTTAACTAATAAATTTAAAAAAAAAAGTGGCCCAGTCCCATTGCTTTCAATGCAAAAACAGGGAGTGATGGGACCACTAGAGCCGCGCTGGAGATTTTAGGAACTAATCAACTTAGGAACATGGCTGGCGAATACAGAGGTGTCCGACAAGGAACTTTCTAGATATTGCATTCTTTTTGTATTCCAATTAATTAAAAATGCATCTGAGGCGATCGAAATGATTTGGTCAGCCTTAGGAGATGGCGCAGTGACACATAAAACGTGTAAAAAGTGGTTCTCAAGATTTCACAGTGGTGATTTTTGAATTGGAATACAAAAAGAATGCAGTACCTCAAATGTTCCTTTTCGGACGTAATTGTTTTCACTGATAATTGAAGGTTTTTGAAGCTAATTCCGCAGGACCGCTGCTTATTAGATTGTGTTATAAGGTTGAAGGTTCGTCCTTTTAAAACTACCTCATGACGGGAAAAAATTCAAGTTTTACCAAGAGTTACAAGACATCAAAGTAAAGGCACCGAATTAACTTCTAGATCTAACACTTTTAGAAATTTTAAGGTTTGAAATCATGAAGTGTGAGAGAATTATTCCCATAGCACGATCACTAATATGTTGAAAGTTTCGTAAAAAATTGAAATATGAAAAATGAAAAATACCTACAGCATGTCGTCCCTAATTTATATTTAAAAACTTGTCGCCTTTTTTTCACAATTAACGATCACCACGGCAAAACGTTATTGATTTTGACCAATGAAGCCAAATGAAGTTAACACCGTAGAGGGTTAACACCAAGGACGTAGCTTATAACCAGGTATAAAGGCATAAAAAATCAATTTTGAAATGTCTGTTTCTACTTTACAGTGGTGGTGAGAGTTGCTCGGGGCAGAAATCCGAGGAAGATTCAGCAAAAGAGAGTCCGAAAATTGAAGAAGGCGAGGAAGAAAAGTTCATGTGGAGAGTCGAGACAATGGAAAATAAAGAAGCGGCTCCCGAACCAGTTGAGAAGGAAGTAGAAGTAGAAAAGGGAGATGAAAAATTGGAGAAACAGAAAAAGGTAGAGAAAAGGCCCAAGCCTCGTGAGAGGCAGGAATCTGTCGAGAGTCGTAGTAAGATGGCCGCATTTTTGCCGGCGAGGCAACTTTGGGGTTGGTCTGGAAAAGGATACAGGAGACCTGGAGCCAAAGGAAGAGCGAAGAAGCAGTTTTTCAAGGCTATTCAGAGAGGAAGCGAGACTATTCAGATTGGAGACAGTGCTGTTTTTCTTTCTACTGGCAGGCCAGATCGTCCCTATATCGGCAGGATTGAATCCATGTGGGAAACTTCAAGTTCTAATATGATCGTTAAGGTTAAGTGGTTTTATCATCCAGAAGAGACGGTTGGATGTCCGACTAACTTGAAATATCCGGTGAGTTGTTGAAAATTTATGTATTTTATAGCTCACAGATGAAAACCGGAAGATCGTGGCAAAGTCATAATTTAACGGATAAAACTTGAGTCTTTGGATTTGTCATTGTATAATTGGTTTCTGGAAAATATGAATCAGCAGGGTATCAATTGCTTCGGAAAACTAGAAAAGTGGGACAATTTAGATACTAGAATTTTCCAGCAACCCCGCCATTATTAATTTATTTTTCGCTAATGTAGACTACAATGAAAATCATAATTTAATTGTCCCTAAATTTTGATTGCATTTAGCCGTTCAAACTATTTTTTAAATTTCTTCCTCTACTTAAATAACTTTGATTATTATTCAACGGTTTTCGAGTATCGATTCTAGAGCCTGTCCCCTATTATTCCATAACATTTCACTAAAAAGTCTTCTATTTCAAATGAAAATTCTAATAAAGTCTAAAGGGGTTGATCATTTTTGAAATCTGATACATTCCTTCCTGGAATCTTTGTGAAATCTCCTCGGAAATCTCTTGAAATTTTGATGAAATCTTTGAAATCTTTTGGCATTTTTATTATTAAATTATTTTTTTCAAAATTCACGTTCACAAAATTCCAAGTTTCTTTCTCAAACTGAATTTGTATAGCTTCAAACATAAGTGACTATTGACAAGTAAAAACGACAGTAAATATGATTTATTCTCGGATTTATTAAATTATGAATCAAGTAAGAGATCAAATCGAAATATTTTCCAATTGATTAACGACTCCTTTCTTGTTAATTGAATCTACAAAATATCATCATTATAATAAACCAATACATATTTGAGAAAACATCATAATTTGAAGAGTTTCAAGTTCTAGTAAATATAGATACATAATTTTTGTTATTAATATCTAAATGATCTAAATAACTGTGAAATACTTGAAATCTTTAAAAAAATTGGAAATATCTAACTAGCCCATGAAATCTTTTGGAATTTCTGGAAATTTTTGTAAAATCTTTTAAATATTTTGGTGTTTTTATCATTTTTAAATATTTCCAAATGTTGAATCTATATATTCAAGTTCACAAAATTTTGAATCTCTATTTCAAATTGTATTTTTATAGCCCCCATCATAATTAATTGAATTGGAATTTTTTCCAGTGGTTTAACGAATCCTTTCCTATAAATTAAAACTACAAATTACCATAATTATAATAAGCAAACTAAATATTTTATAAAACATAACTTGAAGAATTTCAAGTTCTAATATATGTAGTTTCCTTTTGTATAAAAAAATAAATATTCTAAATAACTCTGAAATTTCCAGAGTTTCCTTGAACTAAAAATTGCATTGTACATTGGATATATTACATCTTCTGAGAAAAAGTATAACACGTGCACTTATAGTACTCGTTAACCTAAGATGCGTTTTTCTCGAAAAGTAGTTTTTCGAAGTTTCAACTTCAAAAATGCTATATGGCCCTTTACGTAACTCCATATCGATCATACGGGCCCTTTTCATGCGGACACCCACATATAATTATGTATAATAGTCTACCATTCAATCATTCTATCCACATTGAAGCTCCTATGTTTCCGGTTGCCTTTTGCGTGTTTCTTGTCATACGACTTTTTCTGTCATGTCAGTGTAACAGTTTATTAGTATGCGTCAGTTTGACGTCTTGATAGTTGATAGTTGTAATGTAGGCGGGGGGGCCCGGGAGGTCCCACCCCTGGCGCTCAAGCTATAAAGCCTATTGTGCCATACCCGTGTTTATTCTCAAGGCAGTACTACGAATCCGGCCATCCTTCGCCGAGTGTTTTTGGATGCGTTTTGGAAAATGCTTTATCGTTGATTTTCAAGTTACATATTTATTTTTAATGATTAGTTTCAAGATTCAAATTTCAGAATTCTTCAATTTTCAAAAAAAGTTTGGAATTTTTTAATTTTTAACGCTTCAATTTTTAATTAATTAATTTTTAAAGTTACGAATGAGAAAGCATATGTGGGTGTCAGCATGAAAAGGGCCCTGCCGGTATGGAGTTACGTATAGAAGCATATAGCCGGATAAATTCCCGCATTTTAGGCCCAGAGCGAAACCTCTATGTTGAAACATGATTGGCATATTATAGCAATCTTATAAAAAAAATTAAAAATTGTGTTGCTTAAAATCAAAACAGATAAAAATATAACTACAGTGAACTCTTGCCTACTTCAAGACTCACCTATGTCAAGGCTTACCTATTTCAAGTCACCCATGCTGGGCTATTTCAAATTGCGCAGTTTCCTCACCTCCCACCACGATCCCTGTTCGGTCTAGCCCGCGTCAGTGGCTAACCAATTAAAAAGAGGCCCGAAGAGCTTCAGCCCTTGTTGGTTTGAGTTAAGTATTTTAGCATGACGTTACGGGAATGCATACGCGTTTTTGGAGAAAATATTCTATACTTAAAAGTAAGTCATATATGTGCGAATAGTATAGAATGTGTTTTCTCATTCATGTTCCATTCTTTTGTCGATTGACGATCTTTCAGTTTTACGAAATAAAATAAAATATCCAAAATTTGTGGTTAGTGTATCAGATCGGTTTGATCTGAATCGGGTACTCTAACCTCAAATTTCGGATAGTTGATTGTACTTCGTGAAACTGAAGGGTCTTCAACCGATAAAAGGATGAAACAGAATTGCGAAAATGCATTCTACACTTGAAAAATATTACTTTCAGACCTTTATAACTTACTTTTTTGTCCGACCCCCCTTGAAAACGCGCCATTGCATGCACGTGAAGCAGGCGTAATGTGACCACTTCCAGCCCAGTGACGTTCGCACATGCCCACTCCGACGCCGGGCTGACATGGAACTTTACGCCCGTTACACATACACTGCACAGCGCAAGTGAGAATATGGAGAAAATGATCTTTAATCTTTCAAAAAAATTGCATCGCTGGACCCCACAGTATCCCTTCTGCTAAGTACGCTATTTTTTCCTTTCACTTATAATCTAAAATTGCCAAGTACACCAAACATCCTCTATCTGCTTCACATGCTTGTTTCCAAGGAGGTTAGGACAAAAAGTATTGTGTGTATCAATTTATGCCCTTGATACTCAATGTACTATTACGTTTAGAATATTTTCTCCAAAAAGGCGTATGCATTCCCATGTCAAGATGTGCCAGCTATGCTAACCTTCCTGACATTTCCACGTATTCTATCATGATCGTGACGTCATGCTACAACACTCCAAATTCTGCGAAATATTTGAGTCATTTTTTAATTCTAATATATTGATTTTTTGTTGGAAAATTGTACTATTTTAAGGGAATGTTATATTTGTCACGTCGTACGTCAACAAAAACACTTTAAAAACACTGACATGCCTGATGCGCAAATGCGTACACATGTTTACAGCGCGCGCATCGATAGAATTTCAGAAGCTTTGACTTTGAAAATTTTAATCTACGAGCGTCTCCATTGCACTCACGCTTCCCTGTGAATACTATGAAATTCTTCTTACGGTATAATAAAATACACCTTTGTAGTTTGCTTTATTGGACACAAAACTGCCTTTATCCTACTACTCCGAGTTTTTGTTTAAAGATAACGTTTTTCTCTGAGTGACTTATTATATGATTCAAAGTCAACAGATTTCTTGCAAGAAGGTTTGCTGATGCTCGTCGTCTTCCGCAATTGATCATATGTAAAAAAAGGGGGGTTCCGCAAACAGAGTATTTATATTTTTTTCTAAATCGGTAGATATCACGACTATTGGCCACCATGACTTTTCTTACTAATATGTGTATTTGTATCTATTTTGAGTACCCTATTTCACCACAAAAATTGAAATAATTATTTTTTTCAGGGTGCTTTGTTCGAGTCACCGCACATGGATGAAAATGACGTGCAGACAATTTCCCACAAATGCGAGGTGTTGCCTCTTCCAAATTACACAGAGAAACTTGGGAAAGAACCTCACAATCAGAGGTACTTGACGATTTACGACAACAACGATATTTACTACTTGGCCGGATATTATGATCCAACGACTCATTTGTTGACTTTACAACCCGGTGTTGTTTGAGAACAGCTTAAGCTGACGATAAAGTTAAAAGACGTTACTTAAGCATCGTCAGCAAAAAATTGAGAAACGTTTGAATTGATTAAGATCGCTGGTCGAATCCGTGGTCAATGCCACGGAATTTTGTAGCGTTAGCCCTGGATGGTTGGCACGAAGGATTTTTATCGAGGGCAATCGAATTATTCGACAAGTTTGGAATCTAGGGCGATTGTTGATTTTCACGAATAACACAAAAAAATACTTCTTTCAACAGCCTTTGTAGTCTCAGTTTTTCTAGAGTTGTAACTATTTTTAATAGACTCCTTTTAAAAGAAAAGAAACGCAATAGTTATCAGATAATCCGTCAAGAATCTTTGCGAATTCCCAATAGTTTAAAATCATTTTTTCGAATGTTTCGATCGCCCCTACGTTCTTTGTAAAAAAAGACATTTGTTAGAGAGGACAAGATGCAATAACTGTACCGAGTGGCATTAACCGTTTAACGAGAGTTTGGCAATGCCGAACAAATGTAAATAGTGTAAATACTTAGAGACTAGTTTCTGAGGCGCAATTCTACCATTCAAAGCCCTGGCTTTGAAATTATAGTTACGTAAAAGCGGTATCAAAGGCTTTGTATCATTTACTCATCCTGGCTTTTCTGATCAGAATTAGGACAGGGAATTTTTAGAGAAAGTTCTAAAGCCTTGAAGCAAATTCGAGCGGTTTTTGAAATAAGAAAGACAAGTTTTTGATGCCGATTTGAAAGAAAAACATGATCAGCTTTATTAATAACAGATAAGGTGCTATTTCTAAGCTTCTTTAGCCTACGTTATTGGTTTCCGTTGATATTGAGAAGTTTTAAAAAACACTCTGTAGTATTAAGTTTCAGTTCACTAAGCTTCGTTTTCATAACTTCGAACGAGTGTTTGTTCACTCAACCGTGCAAGATGTTAGGATTAAGAATTTTGTATGAAAACATTTTTTATATTCTGTAGATTCATCCCTCGTGAAAAATGCGAAATCTGTTGACTTTTATGCTTATAGACCCACCTTTAAACAATAATTTGTTGTGCTTGCTTGTTACCCTTGATTAAGTGGTTCTTACGAAAAGACCTTGTGAGTCTTGGGTAATTATAACAAGTAAAAAAGGTACATTTTTAATCTGGTCACACCAACTATCTTTACAACCATTTGATATACTTATTTGATATTTAAATATTTAAAAGATTTTCGATAAAGTTTCTCAATTTTGTATACTTTGCCGATGTAATTTTATCTCTGGTATACCCGCTTGGCCATACAATTTTATTGCTTCTTGGCGGGATTCGCCGTGTTAATATTTTAATGAAAGGATATTGAGAAAACGAATGAAAGGATACGTGATTCACGTAAGGATGAAAATTAATGATTTTACTGATTGCCTTCAAGGAAAAAGTTACTGATAGATGAAAAATGGAATTTGATTTTAGTTTTGTTTACAAAAAAATGATTTTGTTGTGAGCTTTTTCCTTGTGGTATTTGGCGGCACCCGAGAAGGCTGCGCTTAATTTTAAGGACAAGGTCTAGTACGATTTTAGTACAAACTGGAAACACAATAATATTGAGGATTCGCGAATTTTGACGTTAAGTACTAGCGAATGGTGAACTGAGTGAGTTTTGTAATAAGAGACCGCATCGAATGAGAAACAGAGTGTGTGTGTGCAATGAAAATTTAACTGAAAAAGAGAAGTACTTAGTGGTACTTATTTAAGTAGAACAAGGCATGTAATTTCTTCTGTATATACACGATTACACAGTTCTCGAAAACACGATTCTATAATTCCAGTGTGAGAAAAGAGAAATGTGTAAGAATAGTGCAGGAAAATCTCTTCTTCAAAAATTCTTCTTCTGCAAATGATTGGAAAGATTTTTCATTCGTACGTGCGAAGTATGTATAGCGATTATATTTAAAATCCAGAAGTAAGATTTAATCATTACAAGATAGTTATAAAGAGTATAATACATATATGATATACAAATAGTATTTTTCCATTGGAGGAATCGAGTGGTAGTTTTCGGAAAGCGGATGCAGCAGTTAGTTGAGAAAACGCGCGTCCACGACTCATTTAAAGTTGCGAGTTTGTCCAGGGTGTGCTTCTTAGATGTCCCCTTTTCTTGTGTAAATTGGTCTCTTGGAAATTTATTTTGTGCCTAGTATTACCTCGCCTCCCCCTCACACCTGTAATTGGCTTTAAAACAAGTGTTCTGACCGGAGAAATTTGGCCTTAACTTTGGAATTACTTTGTCGTGAATTTAGGAATGGTCCACGATCCTTGTTCAGCCTCGTGTTTCGATAATAATACAGGGTGTCTTGTGAGTAAATTAGAAGAATGTCGATCTCGTCGTAGTCGGGATAAACTACTACTGTCTTACTAGTCTAGTTCCAACATAAGTGTAGTTTTCTTTTTTAAAAAAAGTCACAAATGCGTGTAACGAATGGATAAAGCGCGAGCGACACTCTTTTTCTAGTCTAATTATTAGAAATTTACTACATTTCTTTCAGAAAAGATATTTTATGTTTAACCGCTAAGCGGAAGTATAGGTTTATGGAATATGACTTGTATTCGTTGGCGCAAGAAAATTTTTCTTTTTTTTGTTTAGTTATTTTCAAGTTTATATACAAGCTCATTATCTTTTTTTCATTGTTTGTGCCACAAGTTGCAAGTTATGTTCTTTTTTACTTTTCAGTATTGATTCGCTCGCAGCCATTCTTTACACGAAGAAAATGTAAAGGAAAAAGGAGATATAAATGTTTAGTCTTAATTTAAGACTTTTACTTACAAATGCTGTTTAAAATATAAGGGAAACTCAAATGAGGAAAGACGATGGGAAAAAGATTCACTTGTAGAGAATCGAAAATGTTATTTTTTCACATATTGGATATTGATCTATTTTATTAATCGCTCTAGACCGATTCGTGGTCGACCTTTTAGGATAAATGCTAATGAATCACGAGGATCTAAAGAACAACTTGTCGAATATTCAATTTAAAAAGTCTGAAAAATAAGAGAAAAAGGAGGGGAGGTTGAAGGAAAATGAAAGATAAATTAGAATAGTTTTTTTTTATATTTTCCTACATGAATGTTAGGGACGCGTGTCATATAATATTTGGAGTAAAAGTGAAACTAATTTTGGAAAGAAAAATATATTGTAGTTTACGAGAAAAAACTCACGACTTGCCATAATGCAGGGGCGAAATAATTAATTGGAATTTAGCCAATTAATACTTCGAAGTACAAATTGTAAACTGTAAGAAAAAGAGGGAAACAATTCTAAAAATGTTTGAAATCCAAATTGAGTTTTTACAAAAATGATATTGGACTTTAGATCTTTTCAATTAATTAAATCGCTTTCCCTGTTTTATGGTATTCATATTAAGAGCATGCAGAGGCGAAAGTAATCAGAAACTGTTCTTGCTGATGATTAAAATTGAAAAAAGGAGAAGGGGAAACGAGCTTGAGTGATTGGCCGAGTGTAAATTTGTGATAGGCATTCTGCCAGGAAGTGAATCTTGAATCGATCGAAGATTCGAGTAAGAGAGGCTGAGAATGTTTCGCATAAGGCTTTTAGATGCATCAGTCAGCGTAGTAGAATAGCTTTACAATCGCATATATCTACTGTCTTAATGTTAATGGTTGATTAAAGAGTAATTAGTTAACAGATCAAAATTGATAAATACGACCTAAACACATTTGTCAGTCGCAGACTAACACGCACACTTGCACACAGGAAAAAATTCGCGATGAGAAAGACAGAGAGGAACCGAAAGAACAGTATGAGAGAAAGCGAGTGAGTGAACAGAAAAAGAGAGAGACAAGATTGAGTTTGAGAGATTTAATCATACACACAGCCAGGAATAAACAACTTTACAAGACGCAGGCGTACACAAGATCACACTTGTTTATTTCTGTCATCTAAATACTTGGCCAACAATAAAATGCATATTAGATATTACTGAATGTTTTTATTGTACCTCATTAATTTCCATGTAAAAACAGAGACCGGAGTGGAATGGGAAAGGTTATTTTTCATTAAAGTACTCGCCATCTGTTGTGAAATACTACAGTGTAAATTGTTATTTAAATATTGTGAATCTTTATGTTTCAATTTTGTAAGGAATTAAATGTGGTAAAACAATTACGAATAAATAATTCCTGGGGCAGAACGGGACACGTACGGGGGTGAAACGGGAGACAGATATTTTTGTTTACAGAAAAAAATAACAGTAAAAATGGTATTGATCCTGTAATATGACAAATTTCACTTTACAACTTTACACTTTAAAGGTTTTCCATATTTTTCATGATGAATACCTCAAAGAAAGAAAAACGGAAAAATCTGGAATTTGCAGGGCATTTAAATCAGTTCTTGCTTGAGTCATCCTCTAAAGACTTTGGTCCCAGGATTTTTCTTCTAATATAACTATTTGATTACATTTTCAAGATTTTCGCTAATCGTGAATAGCGACTGAAAAACCTTTTGTCGTTAAAAATTTAACTATTTTCTTAACATTTTTTTAACTGAAAATTTAACTATTCCATGTTTGGATGAACATTTATCTTCTTCAGTTAAAAATTAAACTATTTGATTGAAAATTCAACTATTAGGTTGAAAATTCCATTAAAAATTCAAATATTTGATTGGAAACTCACGTCTTTTCTTAAAAATCATTGTTTTTGGCAGACATTTTTTTGTGTTGAAAATTCATTTCTTTGGCTAAAAATTAGTTTTTTCAGTAAACATTAATTTTGTTAACTGAAAATGTAACTAAATTTTTTGCCAACATTTTTTTTATAGACATTTAATCTTTTTGGTTGAAAATTAATCTTTTTAGTTAAAAATTTAACTATTTTGTTGAAAATTTATCTTTTTAGATGATAATTCATCTATTTTGTTGAACATCTGTCTTTTTTTGGTAGAAGAGTAATTGTAATACTTGTACTTCACCACTCTCCCCTCTCATAGATTCTAGCTAAGGGTAGTCTGCGACACCTACACAAGGCCCTCGGGGCCTCAGTAGTCCGAACAGGTCACTCTGTATATCTTTCGGTCAAATAAACAAACGTATCTTATATTCAAGTTAAAAAGAGTGTAATTTACTAGACCGTCACATAATCTTCTGGCTTGAAAATTCAACAATTTCGTTAAACATTTAATTTTTTGATTGAAAATGCATCATTTTAGTTAAAAGTTCGTTTCTTTGATTAAAAATTTAACAAATTTGGATGAAAATTCGTTTTTTTTTTCTTGTTGAAAATGAATTTTTTTACTAAAAATGTAGCTTTTCTATTTTTGCTAGAAAATGGATTTTTTCAATTGAAAATTCACTTGTTTTGCAGAGAACTCGCTTTTTTTTTAGTCGAAAATTCAATTAATTTGGTAGAAAATGCATATTTTTGGGTTGTAAATTCAACTTTCTTTTTCAAAAATTCGTCTTTATGGCTTGAAAACTCAACACTTTTTATGCGATTTTTTCTTTCCTGATTGAAAATTCTTTGTTGAAAATTCAACTCTTTTGTTGAAAGCGCAAATTCTTTAGTTTAATTGAACATTTTTTTACTGAAAATTAATATATTTTTTGGTTAAAAATTTAACTACATATTTTGTTGAGAATTCCCTTTTTCTTGTTTGAAAATTAATTACTTTAACTGAAAATGCAATAATAAAATTTTACAATAATATATCTTAAATTTTTGTCAGTTCTATTATGCACACAAATGTGAATTTTTTTGTCACTGTCCTTCAACTGAAACTCAACTTTTGATTATGTGTGTGAATTTGGCAACATTCTTTCCTTCGAGTTTTTCAAATTACCCTATCGGCATTAAGGAAAGACGACAACAATGCTTTCGAGAATCAAATCTTTTGTTTAAAATCTTCAAGAATTTACATTTTGTTTTAAATAAACTTATTATTTTTGTATCCTTTCAAAACTTCTAAATACCTGTTCAACTTATTCGAATTATTTATAAAATTTTGTGATCTTGCAAAATGAAAATTTTTGATTTTGCAACCGTCTACATTCTTTTCCGAAATTTTAGGAAATCATTTTAGATCTTTGAAGAATTTTTTTTCATATTCTCTTAACCCTCAAACGGCACACTTCAACCCAGCATACGTAAACGGCACACTAGTGCGAATTGGGATTTTGTGATTTCAGCTGAATATTTTAAGATGGAAATAAAGCTCAAAATATTTTTATAAATATATGATTTTGGGGTAAAATTTCTCGCCCAATCCGTTGGGCCAGCTTAAATTTATTGAAAATCATATCAACTTATAACAAAATTGTTATTAAAAAAGGTGTTCTTGAAAAATAGACATTTTCCACAAAAAAACATAATTTTTTCAAAATTAAAGGTACTGAAACGAAACTAACGCGATTCTTTATTTAAACAGGTGTTGTTTCATAAAAAAAATATGCCAATCCGATAAAATTATATTAAGTATTTTTCCCGATGTGTCAGATTTTCGGTATTTTCGTATGAAGTATCTCACGAGTGCAGGACAGCACACATTGTTATTTTTGTAGTATACAAGCATATTATTGCAAAAATATTGTTTTTCATGTCAAACTTTGAAAATATTCATTTTATAATGACTTTGTGAAGCTCTCCACGTGGCTGATTGGTAAAAAGATTGATCAGTGAACTGTGTCAGGGCGGCGATGTTCGATGTGAGGATGCGTTAGGAAAGAGTAAAAGTACATAGAATATTTAGAGAGAAGAACAAAGTCTTATTACCTATGTTTTAGAAAAAATTAACATTATTTTATTGTCAAACTATTACTCTTATGACAAACATCATTGAACATTATTCATTAAAACCAATGCAGTCAACGCAGACAGAAGCTCTGTGATCGATGTACATCGTCTTCAGACTCCTCTGCTAATGCCTGTAGAACAGTCCTAGAAGTTTGCAAATTGTAAGGACGTCCTTACTCAACCATTCTTAATATTAAAAAAATATTGTTGAAAAAATATTATCATATCAATTTAGAGTCTAACATTAGTGAGTAATTGTAAAATTTGTGCTTTTTATGCAATATTTTTTCTGGTATATGAAATGTTATTTATTATTGTTTATAATATTTCTTTTTATTTATAGACATAGTTATGAACAACTTAACTTACCTTTTTATGAAAGATCTTGTTTTAGGCACAGAAACACCGTTTTACAATTTTTCGTAAAACACGACTTGGCACCTTCTAACGGCACACTAGTGCGAATTTGCACCACTTAAAACTTTTACAGTGACTTACTCGGCTGATCGCAGGCGGATGAATATCTGTTTAAGCGTCGTGTATCTGTGGGTGTATGGACATATTTAACGTAGTGGGGAGAGATCTTGAAAATAGTTCTAGAAAGAATATCAGCACTTTGAAATTTTTGCTGGTGCGAATTCGCACTAGTGTGCCGTTTGAGGGTTAAAATACATTTTTTAAATAAAGATTCACTTTAAAGATTCCCAGGAATCTTAAGAAATTTTTTTATTATCTTGAAACTTTTCAAAATATTTAAAAAATTTCAAAATTTTATTTCAAATTCTTTAAAAATATACATTCTGTTAGAAGTTTTTTGAAATTTTTTATTATTTTCAAAAAATTTGAAGTATCTTTTAAAACGATTCGAAATTTTCCTAAAATTTCAGCACTTATCGAGTTTCTTGGCAATCGGTTTAGATATTATTTATACATTTAAATAAGGTACGTTGTTTACGTCTGCTGGCTCCGTAAAAATAAGGTTATGAAAGACAGAGAAACAGTGTTCCATCTCGCCCTAATACGTGCCCGTTCCGCCCCAAATTGTACTTTTCATTTATATCTAATTATTAAACATTTCTCCTAAAAAAATGCATAAAACTCACTTATTAAAATAAAATTCAATGATTAATCTTCACAATAAGCGTTATAAAAAACATATATTCTGAAATTTTCAGTAATTATTTTTCACTTAGAATTACCTTCAAATGAAAGAATCTACCTCCTAAAATGTTACCGTCAATACTTTCCTCTTGTACTATTAAGTATTTTCCATTTTTTTCTACTTTGAAAACTAGCGAATCAGTTCTTCTTTTTATTCCTAGAAAGTATACAGTCCTGGAACCATACAACTTAAGAAAAAATCGGGTGTCCCGTCTTACCCCGATATGACGTCTCCTAAATGTTTCACATTGAGTGCATTAATTTGAAGTTTCCTTGTTTTCTAATATATATTTATTCATATTGAATTCTGCACACTGTTTTGTAAAACTGTTTGGTACTATATTGCCACTGAAAAGTATTGCAGAATGTTTTATTTTATATTTTGTACTACATACTACATTAAATCGGATTGAAAAATGTCATTAAGATAATTTATAAGTCCTTTTGTCATTTGCCAGAATCATTGAATAAAATGTTGAAACTCGTAAGAAATTTGGTTCTAGTTTTTAAAATTTTCTAAATTTCTTAATTTTGTTTGAATTAATCTGGTTAGGGAGCGTTCACATATTACGTAACATTATTTTACACCTTTTTTAAGCTCCCCTCCCCCAAGTAACAGACGGTTTTATTTCCTTCAGGCACCCCCCCCCCCTCCCGTTACGTAGCAAATGTTGTAATATGTTTAAAAACATAGACGTTATCTACATAAAAATAAGTTGTTTTTTTAAAGATAAAGTGTTGTATAGAAACATATAAAACAATATTTTTATGTAACACTGAATTTACAAAGGAAATTAAATAATTAAATAATTTCAATGTGAACATTTAAATTATTTAATATAAGTATGTACTTATTAAAATTCACCTAGATAAAACTTTTTTTCAATAGAATTAAGAATCACTTAACAGTTTTTAATAAACTAAACGTAAATAAACACTAAATACAATAAGTTTATATCTTTGGATCGAATCCACTGCCAATCAGGTGGTTTCTACACTTCTTACGGAATCTCTCAGCAACGAAACATGTTCTTTTTTAGAAAAAATTAAGCGACATCTGATTTGAGAAAAAAAAAATTTCACGAAATTACAATATTCGAATTTTGACGTCTATTTTAAAAAACCACGATTCTTCTTTAAAATTCTATAGTTTTCGATCTGATTTAGATATTCCAATTTTATTCGAATGCTGGTGGGTTTTATCGTTCTCTTCAGAAATCCGTCGGAAAATAATTCAAAATTAAGAAAGTGGCGACACTGGAAGTTTTCACAAAAAATCAACACTTTTTTTTTTTTTTTTGAATTTGGCTTTCCATAAAGGAAGACATCCTATTGAGTTTTATGTGGGTTTCACCATTTTTGTGGTCATGAGCATTTTTCTTCGAAAAATTGAATATTCATTTTTCTCTTACAAACAACGACAGATTCAACAAAATGCTAAGAAAAAATTGACTCATTTTAAAAAGTGCAACAAAAAATACCTCTGACTCTTTTGTGATATGTTGCATCGTTTACGAGAAAAATTCGAAAATTATACAATTTTGAGAAACCATATCTGTAATAATATAGATAATAAATTCATATTATTACAATATTCATAATATTCATGGGTATTGAAACATACGTATTTTCATTGTCTTGTTTTTATAATTGAAAAAAGTGCGCATCCTATAAGAAAAAAACAATTTTGTTATTAAACATTTTATTGCATTTTGTGTCGTTTTTCCATACATTTATTTTTTGTTTATTTTCGATGTTATTTTTTACGATTTAAACTAAAAATACGCATCCTAGCGTAAAGGGGGTTTGAGCAAATTTGTAGATATAATTTAGGAGAAAAACTTTGTTAAATAAAATGTTATTGTAGCTTGTGTCGTTTTTCCAAAAAGTTAACTTTTTACTATCATAACAAAAGTTTATGCAAAATTTGTAAATTTTTTTTGGTTGAACAACTTTTGTCTTTTCATTTTTTCTCGTCTCTTATGTCGTTTTTCCAAAAGTTTAATTTTTTTATTTTTAAACCTCAGAGGCCATGCCTCTTTCCAGTAACGTAAAGGCCATACGGATGCAAATATGGTTTTCACGAATTTAATTGTTTATACATTCTTTTAATTTTAATTTAAATAACAATAAAAATATATGATCTTCGAGTAAAATTTCCTCAGGAATTTAAATATTTTATTACCAAAACTGTTAAATTGAATCATCACATAAAATATAGCAATTTTTAAATAAACTTTTTTCAAAATGTGTTTTTTACGCAAAAAATTGTATTTTTTTAAATATAGATATATCTATATAAAACTTTGGGAAAATGGAGATAAATGTTTGTATTCCAATGAAAAAACTTGTTTATTCGATAAGTTATATTTGAACTATTTTTAACAGGTGCTTGAAAAAAGGATAATTTTAACACTCCGTTTACAGACTTCTTTTTCCCACCTTCCGTTTACAGAAAAGGTCTTTTAAGTCCGAGTCAGTTTTTGAATTGTTTTTGGCTTTCCAAAAAGATCTGTAAAATGCTGGGTTACTTCTTAAAGCATTTACTACATGGCCTAATTATTGATAGTGTTAATTATTCGAAACTTTTTGAATAAAAATCTTTTCCCGTAGACGAGATATCCTAGTTTGAAAAATCTTGTGTGCCTTGAAAGCCCCCGTCTGTAGACGGAAGGTTAAAAAGGTAAAAAGTCATGTCCAGTACAAATTAATTACACCAGACTCTCTTTTGAGGAACGCGCTATCGCACGCGTTTTACGAATTCCAAGAATTGCTGGTCCCCGCAGTTTCTCAGGGGGCAGGGCAGAGGCTCCAGAACGTGGGATTTTTCGGCCCCCACCACGTTCCCATCTGGGAGCAATGCATGCAAACGTAGCGTGTCGGTGAGAAGACTCTGTTACGCGTTGCGTCGGCCATCCTCGTGTAAAGCCGAAAATGCACGAGCACGAACCCGTGGTTCGGGCCGAGCCGAGCTTGCCCGACTTCGCGATTCAGTTTCGTGGGCTATTACAGCTATTAGGAGGTTTGGGTTGATTTTTGTTTTCAAGAATGACACCTGAAGGAAAGAATTCAAATGCATGTAATGAAGTCTCGAAATATTTTTTATTATGTCTTTCAGGAACGTATATGGGATTTTCAAATTAGATTAATAATATTTATCACTTTCAAGTGATTTTATTTTTTATTATTTATGTTTTATTTTTCAATCGATTTCAAATATTGCAAAGTTCAAATGATAATAAATAATTATCATTTTTAATTCAATGTAGAGAATTATTGAAAATAAAATTGATACAATTTTAAATTATAAAATTAAATTATTTTAAATATTAAATTAAAATTGAATTAATTAATTAATTTGATTAATTAAATTAGAATCGAATTAAATTAATTATAAAATTTTAAATTTTATAAAATTAAATTAAAATTGAATGAATGAATGAATTAAATTAATTATATTAGAATTGAATTGAATTAATTATAAAATTTTAAATTTCATAAAATTGTTAATTTATTGAATTAATCAACTTTTTTAATGTATACTCACCTCTGATAATTACCTTTCTTTTCATGCTATTTTAGGCTATAATCACAATTTTGGGGATTTCAAGAGAAAAAGCCAAAAAATTATTAACTTGTCCTCATATGCTTTCTTAACATATAAAAACTTTATAAAACCTTCAATGTCTAAAAATATTTATCTGAACATTACAAAATTAATTTTTCACAATTTTATTTTTATTGTGAAATAATTGTAATTGGAAATTAATTGCGAAAAATTGTAAAATAAATTTAACAAAATTTATTTAATAAAGAAATATCTCATGATTTTTTAAGGACAAACAATTTTAAAGGTAACTCTTTGCAGTATTTTAATAACTAATGACCATATTTTCTGAATGTTTTTCTTTGATGCAGCCCTGATAGGGTCAAACATGGTACAAAAAACCGTCGTGAAATTTCAAATAAAAACTGTACTCTGTATAAATTAATTTTGAAAAGAAAAAATATTGATACCTTTTATAAGTATTCCCAAATTTTATTTGAATATGATACACAGTGATTTTTTTTTTTTAATTCTTGTAAATAATTGGTAATTTTTTAAATTTTATGATATTTTTGTACCATGTTAGACCTTAGGGAATAGATTTTAGAAATGAAATTATAAAAATATCTCAGTGTTTGGTTGATAATAATATTTTTTGTTGAAATTTTTATTTAACATATCTGAAATATTGAAAAATTTTGTGAAATTTGTCAAGAATCCTATATGAAAATTATATTTATAGAAATTAAAATAAGCAAAAAAAACAGTTAAGTAATGAATAGTTATTCGACATTGTTTATTTTGCATGTATACAAAATTATTTTTCGCCTTAAATTATAATTTTGTTGAAATTTTTCTTTCTTCTTCATTAAAAAAATTATTTATTTGGTTGAAATTTAATTTTTTGAAAGATGATTGCAACTGTTTTTAATTAAAAATTTGTAATTTTTCATTGAAATAGCAATTATTACATTTTTCGTTGAAAATTCAGCGTTTTTGGTTGACAATTCAACTGTTATTTGCCATGAAAAATTATCTTTTGCGTCTAATTATAATTTGGTTGTAATTTTCCTTTTTTCTTGACTAAAAATCGTTTTTACTTGAAAGTTTATTAGTTTCTTGAAAATTAATTTTTTTAAGTTAAATTCAACCGTTTTTTATTTGAAATAATTTTTTGTTGACATAGCAATTATCACATTTTTCGTTGAGAATTACCCTTTTTTGCCTGAAAATAAAACTATTTCGTTGAAATTTTTTTTTTTTTCAAGTTTTAATTTTAAATATTTGAAATGTTAGAAAATATTTCGAAATTTTTGTCAAAAATCGTATATGAAAATTATATTTATATAACCTTAAAATGAGCAAAAAAATTTTTTTTTAATAAATAGTTATTTGAAATTTTGTATTTGTATAAAAAATTATTTTTTGCCTTAAATTACAATTTTGTTTGAATTATTCTTTTTTGTTAACTGTTTTTAACCAGAAATTAGATTTTTTTCTCATTGAAATAGTGATTATTACATTTTTCTATGTAAATTCAGCTTTTTTGGTTGAAAATTCAACTGTTTAGTTAAAACTTATATTTTTTGTTAGAATTCTGATTGACATTCAGAAATATTCAAAAATCTTCGAAAATTTTCTTAAGAATCTTAGGAAAATTACATTTATACCTATAACCTTAAAAATAAATAACCTAAAGAATGAATAGTTATTTAACATTTTTATTTTGTATCAAAAATTATTTTTTGCATTAAATTATGATTTGGTTTTTATTCTTTCTTGACCAAAAATCGTTTTTACTTGAAAGTTTATTTATTTTGTTAAAAATTCATTTTTTTAAAGTTAAATTCAACGGGTTTTCATTAAAAATAATTTTTTTTATTGATATAGCGATTATCACATGTTTCGTTGGAAATGAACTTTTTTGCCTGAAAATTGAACTATTCGGTTGAAAATGTTTTGTTTTTTTTTTGTTCAAATTTTAATTTGAAATATCTGAAATCTTAGAAAATATTTCGAAATTTTTTTTTAAGAATCTTAGAAAACTCATATCTATTCATTTTTATTTTTACAACTTTATTTTAATTGTAAAATAATTTCAATAAAAATTAATTGTAATTAATTGTAAAATAAATTCAACGAATTTGATTTTTTAAAGAAATACCCCATGATTTTTAAAAGACAAAACAATTTTGAAGCTAATTCTTTGTAGTATTTTAATAACTAATGAACATATTTTTAGAATATTTTGCCTTGATTCTGCCCTAGGGTCAAATATGGTACAAAAACCATCGTAAAATTTTTAATAAAAACTGCACTCTGTATACATTTATTTTAAAAATGAAAAATTTTAATACTTCTCATAAATATTCCTAAATTTTATTTAAATATGATACACATTGATTTTTATTTTTAAAATTCTAGTAAATAATTGATCATTCTTTGAATTTTAGGACGTTTTTGTACCATGTTTCACATTAGAGAATAGATTTCAGGAATGAAATTATATAAATATCTTTATCGGTTAGTAAAATACTACAAAGAATTACCTTCAAAATTGTTTAGTCTTTTTAAAATCATGGGATACATCTTTATAAAATAAATTTCGCTGAATTTATTTTACATTTATTTACAATTAATTTTCAATTAAAATTATTTTACAATTAAAATAAAATTGTAAAAATAAATATAAGTTTTCTAAGATTCTTAAAAAAAAGTTCGAAATATTTTCTAAGATTTCAGATATTTCAAATTAAAATTGGAACAAAAAAAAAACATTTTCAACCGAATAGTTTAATTTTCAGGCAAGAAGGTTAGTTTTCAACAAAACATGTGATAATTGCTATTTCAATCAAAACAACAAAATAAATATACTTTCAAGTAAAAACGATTTTTAGTCAAAAAAAGAATTAAAACCAAATTATAATTTGAGGCAAAAAATAATTTTTGATACAAGATAAAAATGTTAAATAACTATTCATTCTTGAGGTGCCTTACTTTTAAGGATATAGGTATAAATATAATTTTCCTAAGATTCTAAAGAAAATTTTCAAAGATTTCATAATATTTCTGCATGTCAATCAAAATTCCAACAAAAATATAAGTTTTAACTAAACAGTTGAATTTTCAACAAAAAAAAAATTAGTCTTCAACCAGAAAAGCCGAATTTACAACAAAAAATGTAATAATTACTATTTCAATCAGACAAAATTCTAATTTTTGATTAAAAATGTTAAGAAAAAAGAATAATTCAAACCAAATTATAATTTAAGGCAAAAAATAATTTTTAATACAAATAAAAAATTTCAAATAACTATTTATTTAAAAAAATTTTTTTGCTTATTTTAAGTTTATATAAATATAATTTTCATATAGGATTCTTGACAAAATTTTCGAAATATTTCAAATGGAAAATAAAAATTTCGAATAACTATTCATTATTTAATAAATTTAAATTAAAAAATCTTTGAATTTTTAATTTAAATTTATTAT